>CM033473.1:96779897-96807397 GCA_019447015.1 Hymenochirus boettgeri | reverse complement strand
TAGTCACTACACACACCCACAACACACAGATACTATACAACACACACACACATACACAACACATCCACACTAACACTACAACGCACAACTAGTATTAAACATCAGGGCACACATCACAACACATATATACACACACAGCAATACACCATCTTACACAACATAACCCACAGCAGACGACATATCACACACACCACACAGACAGCCAACACACAGATACAACACACAGAGGATATACACACACCCACACCAGCACACACACATAATACACACAGGCACACAAACACACACATACTACACACACAATTTCACACACATAACACACACCCCCACCCACTTATACACACCACACTACACACCACATACACACACACACACTATACAGCCGACACACACTACTATCACCCTAATACCAACACCCCCCACTCATACACCACACACACATATCACCACACATCCACAGCACAGCATTCACACCACATATAGCATTCACCCACACCACACCATCCCACCACCCTACACCTAGACATGCACCACAGTCAATTTGCAGCACACACATATATAAGAATACAAACACATGGTGGAACAATACACACACCCACACAATAGCCACACTACATCACACACACCTACACATCACACCCAACACATATCACACAACCACACCTATATACACAACACTTTCAGCACACAACACAACCAGACCCATATAGACACACACCAACACATATACGGAGCACAAGGATATACACACCACACACAGCACACACATAATCACACACACACACCACACACATATTTAAATCTCACACACAACATTAGAGCAACACATCACCCTATTACCCACATAATACCACACACACACAAGCGACACACACATATATAGAGGGCACAACACACATAAGGACCCACACACCAACACACATAGAGACAACCACACAAGTCACACACACACAAACACACACATACAACAAACCACACACATATACACACCCAACAAACAAACACTAACCCAAGACACACATAACACACCACACACACACACAGTATACACACACACACACCATATTACACACACAACACACGACACCTATATACACACTACACCACATCATTCCACCACACACCACCACACAAACACAACAGACACACACCACATAAAAAACGAAAACAATTATGTACACATTTATCATGAATATACACACACACACACACCACAATAGACACAGCTACCTACACACACACACCACAGAGACACTCCCCGTACACCACCAGCACATATACAACACCACAACACACACACAACATACCAGACACACCACACACAACATCACCACCATAGACTACATCACACAGACACACACACACACCAACACACACAGACACAACACACATACACACACATCACACACACAGCCATACTACACAACACACAGGGCACATACTACACACCACACACAATATATACAAACACAACCACACACATAGATACTACACACACACAACATAGTAATACCACACAATATTCACACACAACATGTATACCAGTCCACTACACACACACACTAAATATACTACACCACACACTAACCACACATCCACACATAAACACATATACAACACACACACACACACACAATCACCACACACTACACAACACAGGTAAACTACACACACACATAACACAGACAGTATACCACACCACACACCACATAAGACCACACACACCACCATATACACACACACACCCACAATATTACACCCCACACGACATACACACACACCATACATATACAACACACACCACATATACACAACACACACGACATATACAACCACACCACACAGTCATATATACAATCCCATAGCCATATACCACACACACACAACACACGCACATATACACACATATAAACACACACACACATCATACACACCACACACACATATATACACACCACATATTCACATCATACAACACCTACACATATACACACACACAACCTATACACACACACCACACTACACACACACACATATAATAATATACACACACACCACCACACCGCATATACACACACACAGCAATATATAACACACCAAACATACACCACGACCTAACAGCACAACAAATACAACACACACCCACCGATTACGTACACACACATTATACACAACACACAATCACACATTAACACACAAACACATAAACACACACCCACTAGATATAACACACATATACACAGAACCACACACACACACACACACACATCATTACACAACATCAATATGAAACACAGACACATATAGATAATCACACACACCACATATATATAGTTAACCACACATACACACCAACACACAACATATATAATATACAACAATATATATACAGCACACCCTATACCACGACACACACAACAACGCCATATCACACACACAACACATCTACACAACACACACAATATATACACACACACACACACAATCGATCACACACACACACACACAACACTAAACACCACAATATATCCCCACCACAACACCATTCACACAATCCACACACACACACATATATAGCACACCATATACCTTCTATTATATACTAGCACACATATACACATACACACACATAACACACAATATTATCCCCACACACAATAACCCACATTCAATAACTAATCCCACACACACACCACTATACAAACCAACACGTATTGTGACTACACACATATCATCATATTCCATACACTATCACACACTATTTCTATGACTACTAATCTATCAACACACACACCACACCCACCAACTACATCACTCTAATCTATCGACACACATATATATATACATCACACACCATAGTCACACACACCACATATAAAGCACATTACACACCAAACACGAGCACACACACACACAACATAGAGTAACAACAGACTACACACACCCCCCCATAACCACACCCCACATACTATACAATTCCCACACCACACAACACCATATAGCTACAACACGACACATCATATGAGACCACAAACAGATATACCACACAACATATACACACAACACAAACACACCATTATACTAAAACCACACATGATAATACACACACACGGAACCTATAACTATACACCCTATACTACACACACACACATATATATATACAAAATATATACACACACAGTATAAACACATAATACACACACTAACAACAAACAGAGAAGACCCACAATATATATACACACACACCTATATATACACACCCAACGTATATACTACACACACCATATATACACACACACACACACACCACACACCACTAGGAGTATACACAACACATATCTATACTACACACACACACTATATACCACACACACTACATACAACACAAAATGATAGAGCACCACACTAATCATATACACACACATTACAATAGTAAAACTAACACAGATATATATCACCCGCACAGTTCAGTATACCAACATATATATAAACACAAATTACACCAATATACACTATTCTACACAGCACATTATATATGACACACACCACTAATATATAGATACAAACACATATATATATATACACACACACACTTACACCACCACACATATATATAATACCACACGACATCATATTACACACACACTAACTATATATCTAACACACACACACACATACACACACAATATATATAGACAATCACACACATTAACACTGACAACCTATTATACACACCACACAATATAATAAGAACACACAATATATACAGCGACTGCAACTATATACACCCACCCAATACACAGATATGTGACTAATAACACACACTATCTACACACCAACCCCTATAGTGGAGTATATTATGATATATACACACAACACACACACACACACTGGAAAATAGGAACACACTCATAGTCTTCTCATCATTATATAGACTTTAATCACAAAAATTTGCCGCTCACACAGAGCCGTCCATCAGAAAAAGTGTCTCACGAAAATTAAACACCATAAAATACCTAGATAGCCTCACCCCCCCGTGTCATCACTTCACCCAATTGTGAACTATACTATATCAACCCGTGAGTCAAAATACATAAAGTGAGAGTACTGTAATAATGATAGAATCCTGTAACTTCGTTCGTTCACTCCGAGAAGTATATCCTACATGACAGATACAGGACACGGCCTCAATACCGTAACTTTCATGCCTACATAAACCCGATCGTCGGACCAATCCCACCACCAAGTACAATCCCACGCTCAGACCATCTCGCGAGAGTCCCATATCTAGGGATATTCTGCTGGTAGTATAGCATGACTTACGGATCAACCCGGAGAGTGTCAACGACTAATATGTAGTTCGCTCACAGGAGACGATACTAGCCAATCCAAATCACATGGTAAAAATCAGCTTCTGTGTTCTTTATCGGAGCCCACCACTGCACCCCTTATTACCTAGTATCCTCATTACATAATCTACTATCGCTCAACAGTAGTAAGGGAATAATATCCCCAGTATTATCCTAGAGATAGGAGAGAAGTGGTAGTATGTGTCCTATTACCGCGGTATATCTATAAGTAAACAAGGACGTGCCCATTTTTCATTAAGGCCCTCGGGGCTAGTGGTCCATTAGAAGACAGGCACCTCAGCAAGGACTTTTTATATCTTGCACAGCAGTTTTATCGTAGTAGAACTACAAAAAATATATATAGCAAAAAAAGTGTGCCCATTCCGGTGCACAGTGGAAATTATGTATGTTGTTGCTATGTTGTAGTTGCGGCTCACAGAACATCAGGAAAAATCCAGGAGCATAATAAATAAGTCTTGAAGGTCTGGAAAAAAACCAAGCAATGTTATATATTAATGACCAAATACAAACTTATACCCTCCCTTACTTATATCACCATAACCGCTAGAATATAGAGGTTCCTATGTGGAGTAAACCTTCAGGTCTGAGAACAGTACACTAGGCTAATCTAAACAGCACCTTAGGAACAATAAAATATATATGAGAGTTGGTCCGGTCAGGATGGTTGGCCTTGGTGTGGTTAATTAAAATTGGCTATACGATGCCACCTTAAAATCCTATACAGTATCCCGATAACATGAAGGTTCATACGTTTAGTCACTTACCACAACAAGTTCCAGATTACAGTCACTATGAGGTTAGGGACTTGGTAGCACGAAATTACGATTGAATATTACAGTTAGGGAGAGGTTGGATATAGTTAGCTAAAGACTCACACCCGAGGATAAACAATGAAAGAGCCGTTCTAAACGACGGTACCTCATGAGGTCATTTATTTATAAGAGCCATTTGCCTAATAATCAACTATAAAACCATATTCTCAGTTAAGAAATGGGTGGGGACATGAAAGATCGTATATTATTGCCTGTGGCAAAGGCATGTTGTCTAGTATGTAAGTCACAGCCCTAATGGTAAGAGGAGGTATGTTTAAACTTGTGACCTTTCACGTGTTTGAAAACCACAATTCCCAGCATTCTCTGTGTGCAGTAAGTTTGTTTCTTACTGCTGTCAGCTAAGGCATCTGTCTCCAGACTAATACAGCCTAGCACTTGTGACCTTTAAATGTTTTGAAAGTACAAATCCCAGCTTCCCTGTTTTGCATGTCCTTTTTTTTTTTTTGAGTTTGGCTTGCGTTTTTCATATCATTGTAAAACGCGGCAACGCACCGAAACACGCGTTTTGGGTGTGTTGCTTTTGTGATGTGTGGTCTGCATTTGTTATCGCCAATCGCATTCGCTTTTCCCAATACTATGTGAAAAAACGCATTCGAGTCGAACGCAAACAAATCGCACTGAAATCGAACATGCGATTCGTGGTGCGTTTGCGAGCCAAGTTGCTGTCCCTTGGCAGACATTAAAAGCCCACGCGTCATGCTTAGCGTCTTCCTACCCCAAGGGTTTGAAAGCACAGTATTTATTACGCTCTTCACTCTACATCCATAGCTATTAACTATTGGATGTGAAAAGCATTATATGGGATTGATCAGTTGCCGCTAGAACATAAGGCTGGCGTTGCGGCGCGGCCAGCGAGGAGTCACATAAGAATTACGGTTTAATTACCAGAGTTGCGTGCCACTTCACACGGTAAGTATTTAACGCCAGCTAATAGCTGGCGTTAATACTATGTGCTGGGTGTAATTCACCAAAAGTGCACAGCCCTCTCGTGTAAATCTCAAATGGAGATTTTCCCAAAGAGCTGTGTGGTCTGGGTGAATCTCCTGTTAGAGCCAAAGACCTGTACCATATTTGCCCTTACTTTCCAAATACCACCGTACCCATTTACAATCCATGAAGTCTCAAAGTTGTACACAAGTGACAATTGCGGGTGGGTCGACGCAACCGACATGAACGGAACGCAATTTCGTGCCAATAATCTTGCTTGGTGTATCGACAGAATGGCTCCATTTATGGCTGTTGTGCACATCGTGTGTCACTCTGCCGATGATGTGCATAGAACCTTGAAGGTTGGTAGTTAACCTCGTTAATGAACCGATTAAAAAAGGGTGCCATGGATCAGTCGGCTGGAAATAGGTGAGAGGTGGGCGCCAGTCCGTGACCGAGTTTTGGTCGCCGCCATATCAGACAAATATGGGTCAGTTAGAATCACGCCGTCATGCAGGGTCCCTATGGGACATATGATCCGGCTGTTCACATGCAATCCTGGCTGCAGCCACTGTGCTGTGGACCAAACATCCTTTGTCTTGCAGCACCTCGACTCAAAGCACCATGCTCAGTTGTTGGACACATGACAGTGCTACATGTATCCAGACTAAATGGTATTAGCCTGCAGATCTGAACAAGAACCAGTAATCTTGCCACAATATGCAATTCAATTCCAACGACCATGGGCATCACCTGAGACCCTAGCGAGTCCAGATAAACATGCTAGGTTCATACTATTGGTATGGTATTAACACAGCAAGTTCCAGATTTACAGTCATATGGGTAGGAAAAAGGTCCCCATGGGGATATAAAGAACTAACAGCCTTCTTTATAACGGAACTGTCCTGACAGCCTCAGGGTAATTATAATATGTGGGGAAAGGGGAAAAACTGTTCCATTTTCTCTACAGAACGCTGGGTTGCTTTCGAGACATGGCAAATCATTTAATCATTTAACGACACCACTTTAAATGTCTAGTCAAACAGAAAACGGTGATTGTCCATTACTTTCTATCTGGAGAGGGGTAGGGGGATAAATGTGAGTCTGAAGACTTGCACATTTACAAACAGCCCAACAATACGGTGTAATACAGTGAACTTCCTACAATTCCTGCTTGTCCTGGACAATGGACCTAAGATTTCTTCTAGTGAGTAGGCGTTCCTGTGATATTTTTAAGCCGTTTTTATGTTATATTGTATGTCATTTTATTATAACACCATTTTCTTTTATTTTTGATATTATGTGAATATTAACATCTAAAATGGTAGATTTATGTTTTTGTCTTTGCGCTCTAAAGAACTCATTAGCCGATGATAAGTTATATGTGGATGAGTGTTTGGCGTGTAACATGCTAATAATATCTCTGTGATGCTTGTGAAGGACTTATGGTAATTAACCAGTTAGTTGCTGGAGTGAATGGTGTAGTGTTAACCGTGTAGCTGTCAGGACGAGGTGTGCTAGTAGTGCAGTGAGAGTCAAGAGTGGTTTTTGGGGGCGTCTTTAAGGCCGTAACTTAAAGTGTGCAGCCCTACCGATTGATGGTAAGATTCACGTACCACAAACTGACCGTTCGTGACAGTGAGTTTTAATTTAATTAAATAGTACTAATAACACATACATATGGACCTTTCCTATGTGTAATAATGCTATATACCGCCACCCCGTAGTTAGTCCGCTCCTTAACAAATATATAAAATTTATTGCTATAATATTTAAGGGATATGTTTGTCAGGGTCACTAAGAGTGAGAATTAGTTTGAGTATCAACCTGCAATAGATTTTATGGCAAAGCGGACACTTAACAACCAACATTGAGGTAGACTATGGACATCTAGGCTTGAAAACTGCTAATTGGTTGGACTAGTGGTCGTGATGGAGTGCGTTATGATTGGGAAAGAGAAAGGTGTGGGCACAAACTGCTCAAAGAAAAACATCCGACTTTTGGTCAACTTCCACTGTGTCAACCATCGATTTGGGCCCTTGCAAGTGCCAAAGCAAGTCACTGCTAACCTGATTAACAAAATGTTTAAAAAGGTAAAGGTTTGCAGCCCTCCCCATAATGTTTTTTCCTGATTTTAAGCCTCTTCTCTCGCTTTCAATCAATAGCCAGATTATGGGGGGGCATAACAATTCTGTCTGGCTCGAACTGGTCACTTAAATCTAGCAGTTGTGAGAAAACACCCCTCCACCCCCCTTGATCAGCTGATTATGTAGCTGTATACTACCACAAGGACATTTCAATTGATGGCAGAGAGGAGGGAGGGAGGTGTAACAGGACATTCCCACAGGCCAGGAACAAGTGTTATGTTAACCATGGCCCTGGTGGTCTAGGAGGCGGGCTTTTAGATCTCATCTTTGGGCGGTGTGTTATCTAAGGGAGGGCAGCAGGTGTAAATTTGAGTAAGCATTTCAGCTGCTGGAAGTGTGGACATGTAAAAGGAGTGTGGTGATAGTGTTATTTTTATTTTTATAATATTTTGTCCTTTAAGGAGCAGCGTGTTCTATTTCTTTTCAACATCTCCGTGTTAGAATGGCTGATTAAGAGGATAATTCAGCCATTCTATACATTCCCCAGATTAAGCTGAAAAATGGCTAGTGACAGATGGCACCTCCTCAAACTTGCAGTACAGGTTACTACGACAGTGGTAGGTTGGGTGTCATAGCTGTGCGGAAAGGAGCCACTGAAAGAAATTACATCACCGCTGACAGGATAAAGGTCAGGTCCAGCCCTAAATTGAACTTACATAAGGTAAATCACCCCCAACAACCCTACAACTTATAGTTTGAAATCTGAAAAATATACAAGTTTAACCTGAAATCAGCACATGTCCTGTTTACCCGTCTTGCTTCCTGGTTCTTCCAGTAGTAACGGCAGTTATGGATTGACAGTTGACATCACACCAATGACTGAATGTTAATCCCCTGTCTGCCTCTTCAAGCAATGCCCAGGCTCAGTACAGCGTTTAAATTGCGTGTCAGTTTCCGATGAAGGCATCCCAGAAGCATAGCAGGCATCAGTACTGAATTCATAGGCAAATATAACCATTTTATTGATCTTTAATAGCTCTTCAGACATATTTACTTGTGTCCAACTTATCAAAGGCAAGTGTCAATCTTACTGAAACTGAGCCATTTTTTGCAGACCACCAAAATATCTTCATGGGAGTCTTTTTTAAGACTCCTGGAAGATATTTCGTCAACAGCCTTTTCATTGTCTGGCAGAAAAAAAATGGTCAGATCTTTCGCATTGTGTTATACACAGAGTGATGTAATGTCATCAAAACTCAATATATAGATAATACCTATAGCACAGTTCTCAACACCTTGAATGTGCAAGATTCCAGACATGTGCCTATATTTACAGTTTTTTCAATCAAAGTTTCAATGCAGAAAACTCAGAGATCAAGTGAGTCGGCTGAAATTCTTTCAATCACTACTCCAAAAATGGTAACCCTCCAATTGAGGAATATGGAAAGTTCCATCAAGAACACTGGGGTCAGTTGCATCAAATTGTTTATAAATCAATCATACAAAGAATAGTGATTAGCTTTACAAGATAGGGAAAGGGATGATTAAAGGAGCTAAAAGCTCCACCATGGGAGTTATAAATGAAACATAGCCTTCTTATAAAGACAGTACCTCATAGCCTCATTTTTGTTAATATATTATATTGAAAAAAAAAGGAAAAAAGGGCCATTTTCTCTAAGATCTTGGTAGTTCTTGAGAAAGACATGCAAAGTCAGTTAATCACATACAGACATCACTTTCTGTCTAGTAAACAGAAACTGGATTGTCTCATTACCTGTCTAGTCAGGAGTATGGGGGGTAAACTTGAGTTAGTAAGAATTACTAATGGTAAGGGACTGTCCACGTGTTTACAAACAACCATAACTGGGTGTAATTACAGGAAACTTCTTCCACTGTCCTGTCTTGTCATTGTACAGCGCTTAGAGAATTTTTCGATTTGTTACCATGTAGGATCAGAATCCACGATGATGTAGTAACATTCACACTTCTTTTTAGTATATACATGTGGTAATGTTAGAAATCTAAGGTCTAGAGGGTTTGGCTAAACTACCATTTTGAGTTTTTCCCATGCAAACTTAGGGGGTGTCTACAGTAAGTAGTGTACTTGATTAATTGTAGACGGAAAAAAACCCTCCACTTGCTACAGTGTTTTGTTGTCCAACCGCTTTGTTCAGCATAATAGACTCCATATTGTGCTCTATACAAGAACTGGGAGATGAACCATCTTATTTTAATGTAGGGGGCCTAAAGGCACACTTTTAGTATAGAAGCTATATAATAAAATTATCACAGAATTTACCCCAATAGGTTATTAGAGGGATATATACAACACATCTTTTGGAATAGTAAACTGGAAGTGTCAGGCTTTGAAATACAGTTAAATAGACATAATGCAGCCCTAAGATACTAGATAAGGACAGACTTATCTATCTTTATTTGTTGTATAACACTTCCCACCTATATATACAAAAGATATTTACTCCCAGTGTTTTGTCGTTTCTTGAATTAGAGATGGGTGATACTCTAAAACCCCTGTGGACCTGGAAAAATGGGTCTGGGGAAAACATACATACATCCAGAGTTAAAAAAAATTGTAGTCTCATGCATCTCACGTGAGTGGTCACCGAAATTTAGAGAATTAGACATTTTAAAGGAATTTTTTTCGAAAAATTTTAAAAAATTATACAGTAACTACTGTAAATGGCTTGGACCTGGGCATGGTCTGGGAACAGTTAAATAAGAGTCTTTCAAATCAAATGTGTTACAATCAGATTCTTCAGAAAGAAGAAAAGTCTAGTGGGGTACTGCACTTCGATCTCATTCAGATCCACAGTGCAAACTGGTATAGTAAGACCTGTCAGCGTGAAGCTTTCTATCCTTTTAGTGAATGGACGGACGAGGTAGTCCATCACAAATAGATTTTTTCTGAAGTCTCTGCTACTTAGCAAAGACTTAGGGAAAAACATGGGGAACAGAGAATGAAAATTTGAAGATCACTGTCTGTTGATCTTCATTGATCTTTGCCAAATGAAGAAAGTCACTTCTCTGGAAAAATTCGTTCCGGAAGTGATTTTTTCTGATTCGCTAAGAGATCTATTGATATCTTTGGGAATGATTAAAAAAAAAAGCGAAAAACACCTACCAAAATAGTCTTGGCCGTGATACATTTTTTTTTTTTTTTAACATAAATTTTATTTTTCAAAATAGCCCAAAAGAAATTGTGTTCTCCACAGCTGCCCTATGTCCCCGGAAGTATAAACGCAGGTAACGCAGATTATTATTCCAACTGATTTAAGGGAACAAAGCCTATCAATTTTGCAGAGGTAACAAAGGAGACGATTACACAACTTTTTCCAGGCCTACGTCAGTGTGTCAAATACATGCATATGCATACCGTTTGCATCTGAACATTTGAGCACCGACCATTTTGACTCAACTTTTACATCTAATGTTTTGACCGCAGGGGCATGATTTCTACCTTCGAAAGATGATTTTTGTTAATTTTTCGAAATCTGTGAAAAGTTGCGAACTTTAAGAGAAACTGCGCCCACATTATTGATGGCATGAATCAAAAAAATACAGCATTACCATAGCTGAATGTGTAATTTCCAGGAATATTAGTTTTTGGGGGTGTTTGTGGGGAAGACGAGATGTTCAAATTCAGAGTTGGTAAACATGGTTTGCTGTATTTGACATCATGCATTGTCTCACTTTGTGCGTTTTGCTGCACTCGAACCTACATATGCAATACAGTAACGTTGGATTTCAGGACATTTGGGAGTATGAGATTTAGTAACCTTTCATTCATCTCTCCATGCAGGTTTGGCATGGATCTCTACCTTTTTAAGGTTTTTTGTGTATTTTTTTGTTAGAAAGTGCAAAATCTACGCAGAATGCGCCCACACACTTGATGGTATGATGAACAAACTACAGTGTTTATATAGCTGAAGAGGTCCTGTGTAGAGTTTTAGAAATAAGAAATTTAGTTTGTGGGGGTTATTTCTGAATTACAGGGTGTTTTGTGGAAAAAAACTGCACGACTTTTCAAAATTCAGAGTTGGCTAATAGTTTCGATGTTTCTGAGCTGTCGGAAACTTACCTGCCGCTCGCCACAACCGGGTGGGCGTCGTCGTAGACGGTCCTTGGACCCAGGTGTCCCGATTTAGCGTTCAGTTCTAACTCATTCTAACTTACGTCACACGTTTCCAGCGTCACTTACAGTCATGCGTACCTTTCTAATATCAAAGACTGTAACCTACCAGTTCCAGTTACCGGAGGACTTTTCTTACCAGTTCCAGAGAATTACCTTACCAGTTCCAGTTTCCTCTCCTTGTATCCAGTTTCAGTCAGTGCCTCATATCCTGCATACAACTCCCCTCAGCCTCATCTGCTCCAGAGTCCCAAACCTACAGACCTGAGTTTCCTGGCCGAATTTGTTATGTACAAGTCGTGCCATGGAAAATGCTGAGGAGGCCAGTGCAGATTGGGTAAAACCCTCAGGCGCTCTCTAAACGAATGGAGTATTTGAACATCATCAGGAGCAGTTGGCCACAATACATGGAATCACTGCTGCACGACTCCCCTGGCAACCACACTCTTATGCCAGTCCTGGCCAAACCCTGCACTTCATAGAAGAACGCTCGCATACCTCCACCTTCCCGGTTTTGACGGTAAATGAGCCCAAGCCTGCGAGGATTTCCATAAACCAGTGTGTAGATTCAATTGAAACTTTAGCATCTCATTTTGTTCCGATTGTGCGAAGGTGAGGTTATATCATTCACCTTGCTTGAAGGTAACCGCTTGGACCTCGGGCCTCCCCCACTTGGGCGAGAAAGACGATCCACATTGGTCAATAATATACCACCTTCGTGGTATGTTCTTTGGTGCCTTCGTCCCGCTTGGTGCACTCATCAGGCTTCCGTTTCTGTGGGTAGACAGAACCCACATAGAATTTTCGTTACTCTTGCTGCGAGACTCTTGTGAAAATGAAGCACGTACAGCCTTTGCGCAAGACTCTGATCGCTTGAAAAATGATCATTTTTAGGGAATTGCTGACCCCTTAGAAGAGTCGTGATTTACCACTCTGATTCAAATAGACACCATTTCTGTGAGCGCATGCACGAAGGAGATCTTACAGCGTCGCTACAAACACTCACCCTAAAACCTATACTCAGTCCGTCCGACCTTACCTTATAGACTAGGGCCATCTTTATAGTAGCAACAATTCTCCCCAATTTTCTTCAGTTTCTTTACAAAGAACGCCATGTTCAACTTCCAGGGACCAGTAAAGAGAGTTTGAGAGTGTTGATAACACCAAAATTTAACACACCTCCTGGCCTGTCACACCCGAGGCTTTGTAAAACTCAGAGTCACCTGTACCGGGGGGGAAATTGTTAATTGGGCACCAATTTGGAACATTTTCAACTTAGGGGGGTACTTAAATTTTAATGGGTCAGCGCTTAATACGTTATATGGCTGTGTGTTTTGAGTTATTTTGAGGGGATACGCAAATTTACATGGTTATACAAGCTGTACACGACTAACCTCTCTGCAGTCGAGCCTATGCAGGGCACCATCTCCGAAGCTGGTGGGGACTCAGAGCGGTATGACAGATCAACTATAAGTTAGAGACTTTTGGTTTTGAAACAACGCTGAGAACCCACACCGATCTATGATTGGTTCGATCTTTCCCGAAGGACTCGGGACACAATCCGATCGGTCTCCCGAATCTCCAGTGATCCGTCGACCCCTGAAAAACTCCCCTGAGAAGTAAGGTGCCCTTTTTTCTCTCTCTCCTGTAAACAACGCCATTCTGAGACGAAACCACACATTGTCGTCCTTGTGTCCCTCCTCGTATTCTCTGCCTGATCTATGTCCCATATCTCGGTGCCTCACACTCTCCGTCATTGTCCGCCCCCTATGACACTCAAGCCCTAAGATGTACATCAAAGAATATGTTTCATCAACCTTCCACCGCTCCTGCAGGAGTCAGTGTTTCTTTTTGGTTTAAAAAAAAGGACGGAGGTGCCTATGTTACGGACACCATAGGGGTCTAAATAAGGATCGACATTAAGAATGTTATCCTCTTCCTCTCATTTTCAGAAAGGTTGACCAACCACAGGGGGCAAAGCATTCACCAAACTGATCTTCGTTGGGGCATACAATCTATGGAAAAAGGCTTTTAACCCCGGACGGTCATTAGAGTATCTAGATAGTGCCCCCTTGACCTTTGTGTGAGTGTCCAAGACTTGTGAATGCATTTGTCAGACCTGTTAGGAATCTCAGTGGTCCTTATATCTTGAACGACATTTTAATTTTGCCTAAGATCGACCCGTCACACCGCCCATGTTTAAACAGAGTCCTGTAGAAAAAATAATCTATATGTCCAAACTAGAACAAGGTTCCTCTTTGAATGTTCTCAAGTATCCTTTTGTGATACGGTGATCTGCGCAGCATTTCGATGATCCGGATAAAGGTTCGCCCTTCACGATTTTCTCTATTCCTATGGGAAACCAAGATCCATTCCAAGATTCATCCGCTTTGCCAATATTACAGAACAATTCATTACAAGGTCCTTCTATAATTTCCTCCTACGATTCTAGCCCTCATCAAAAAGGTGGTAGGCTATAGTGGGACTCTGCAGCCCATGAACCTTCAAATTACTAATGAAGTTTTGCCAGAGGACCAGTTTTTAGTTAATCCGGATCCTAGTCTTTCCCTTTGACATCGAATTTGACGCCTCTGACTTGCAGCAGGAGCCGTCTTTCCCAAAGAACAAGGCATTAAAGGGAAAAAACCCATCCCTGGACTTCTTTTCTAAGAAGTTCCTACCCAACTATGGAAACATATAATCCGTTTATCTGGAACTCTTGCCATTACAAGCTGGCACTCGAGGAGTGAGCGTCATTTATTAGAAGGCACTTCTTACCTATCAGCCATCTTACCAATCATAAAAATCTTGAAACATGCAGAGTATTTAAAAGGTTAAATCCCGCAAAAGCACGTTGGACCTATTTTTCCGCGGTTCAATTTTGGTTATCCTACCAACCTGACTCCAAAACAAGAAGCAAACGCCCTCTCCAGATTATTATTGCATCAGACACTACTGAACCAGATGAAGGGCCCCATTATCCAGACTACTAAAATCTAGTCTTCTAATCTCCTCAGCGCTGTTCCAGAACGATTCAAGCCATACACAAAATTAGGCTCCTCCTTACACACGTTCTGGCAAAAATCTGTTCTCTGTAAATCGGAAAATCTATCCTTATACATACTCATTTCCAAGCAAGAATGGCACACGCTGGTGTTAATAAACATCTTTGATCTTCTTGCCCGTGCCCTTTGGTTGGCCTAGATTGAGGAAAGGATGTTCATTCAAGTTGATGTCCAGCTGTGCTCAAACAATCTTCGAGAACTCTAAACCTTGTGGTCTTTCTTCACACGCACCCTACTATCTAGGACGTTATTGTTGAACTAACCTTCCAAGAAGAACACAGTTATTGGTTGGTGTGGTAGAATGCGCTTCAGCAAAATGGCCCATTTTCGTTCCCTTTCCCAGTTTTACATCTTCAGTGGAGTTAGGACAACGATTTATTTCTCATATTTTCTGCTTTCATGGAACTCCACATGAAATAGTGTCTGACAAAGAAGCTGCAAAATATCTCAATTTGTTTCCAAGAGTATCAAGCACAATTGTTCTTCAGCTTACCACCCCGCGTGGCACTGAAACGCAGTAACTCTATCTTGAACAATTACCTTCAGTTGTTACATTTTCCTATACTCAGGATGTATTTGGTCTGACTTCTGCCTTGTGCCTTAGTTTGCCAATAACAAGCGCACCTCATGCTCTACTGGGAATCTCCTTTTTTGAGTGTCTTGGAATCTACTCCTAGAAGTTTTCCCCAAAGAATTTCCTTTCACACAAAGCAAACCGCATGCCAATGACTGAGGCCCAGATCGTCGGTATCTGGCATTCTACAAAGAGTCTGCTTCTTGCTGAACACAATAAGAGATACGAGAAGAGAAAGAAATGCCCAGACTCCAATAAACTCTGTACTAGTTTAGATATAAGAAGACCTTCTTTAATTACATATAATCCTGGACAAAAAATCAATTAAAACATTAAAAACACGAATGCATCCCCTCACTGAGTCAATCAATAATAACCATAGGTGGTGTACATGTAACAAACCGTGATAAATCCCAAATGCAGTATAGATAGGTAATACTTGTTACCGGTCTGGTGAGAGGGATTCAGTCAAAGGGGGGCGTCCACGCTACGAACGCAGTATTCGCTACCGCTCTGCAGTTTCCGAGTTCCTCACTTTTAAATTGTTTTAATTGAATTTTTTCCCAGATTATATTATGTAAATACAGGACGGTCTTATTATATCTAAGAGTTTTTTGCAGTCTGTTTTCTCTTCTCTTATCTCTTATAGTGTATTACTTCAAAGACTAGCACTTGTACACACGTGTAGAATATACTACTACGTGCCCTGATCATCCTTTTCTTGCGCTGTACAAAAAGCGCAAGCTGATAGGAGACAGGAACACCTCCACTTCCTTGTTGTGTGATAAAGTGTGGCTCTCCTCTGCCTCATAGTAGACTCTCATGTCCCTTTCTCCAAACTGGGACCACAATTCATGGTCTTTCCGATTCTGGAATTAGTGGCTCAGTTTGCTTTCTTCGGCCTCCAGCTTCCTTACTAACATGCGGATCCTAATGTGTTTCTATCCTCTCATCAAGATAGTTATGTGCTCTCAATCAAATATGCCACACCTCTAATACCTGCTGCCCCCAAGTTACCGTGATGGTTCAACCAAGGAATTGACGGCGAGAAGATTTTGGACTCTAGATTCTTAGAAGACTCTTCAGTACTCTTGCCTACTGGAAAGGTTTTGGTCCAGAAAAAAGGCCTAGATTAACATTTAAACTGCTCCTCGTCTGGTCAACATTTCACAGAGGTCAGAGATGGTCTGCCATGTAGAGTCTTCACACTACTTCTATCTGGCTCGTGACGTGCAAACAGCTCCCTCCTGAGCCCTAGGATTAGTTGGCCCGTTCTGTTCAGGACCGTACGTCATGGGTGCAAAACGAACCTTAACGTTTCCACTAGTCTTGGTGTCACGATTTCAAAAGCTGAATCCATTTATTGGACAGCCCTGATGTATTTAGTTAACTTTACCTGTTTTTGATTCATTTTTTTTTTGTGTACTTAATTTTTTTATGTTTATTTTGAGCGTAATTCATATTCTTTTGTTGTTGTTTTGAGTTTTTTTGTTTTTTAGTTTTATACTTTTACTTTTTGATTTTGCAATTTATTATTATTTTGGTGGCGCTTTGTTTTTATTGCTAGTGTTTCTCAGCATTTTTTCACTTTATTTTGCAATATTTAATTTTAGTTATTATTTTGCTTAATTTTTGTATTGTTTACATTTTTCGCAGGATAGACAATACAAGTTGTTGTGACACTTGAGAATTGTGAACAAAAATCAACCGATTCCAATTAATTTTAACAGTATCAAAAATAATGCAAAGTTGGTGTCGTAATATCAGTACCCCCGGCTTTTGGCGAATTTATTCCTAGACTCGTGCATTGTCTCGTTGGTGGCTGTATTCAGTATCGTAACTTTGTTGCTTCCATGAGAGTTTTGACATGATTGTATACCTTTTGGTTAATGTTTGAAATTCTAACAAAGAGATTCGCCCAACCATTGGTGTTCTGAATGAAACGAACTATAGCGTTACATAGCTGAAGATGTATTGAAGTTCAGTGTAATAGTTTGTGGGGGGGTATTCATGGAAAAACTGCAGACTGTCAAATCAAAGAGTTGGCTATTTTTTTTTGCAGTTACTTACATTGGCATTGGTCAGATTCTGGTGTAGTGGTAGCAATGTCTCTGGGTACACCCTATGATGTGGCATAACCGTTTTTCAGGAGGGGTTAGGCTTTCATATTTGAGGATGCTTGTGACTTCCTACTGCAGGTTGTAGCTGAAATTCGCATTTGCATTTTGTCTTGATTTACAATTGATGGAAAAAAGGAACAAGTGAGAAAATAACTTGGTGTAATGAATATTTCTGAAGGTGCAGTTTTAGTTTGGGGGGGGTGTGCTCCTGTACAGAAAGTAGACAGGGGGTCCTACAATCTATCTGGGTATGATTGTGACTCCGGGGAAGTATCAGGAGCTTTGTCAGAAACAGTAAGATTTTTGTCGTCAATAACCTTAAGACTAACTATAAGTAAAATGGGGGAAAATCCATAAAATCTTGCAAATTGGCTATTTTTGAACAGTTATTTACCCATAATTCCAGTAAATTTCGCAGAAGTACAAATATTTTGTTACCTTTAACGTACACTTTGTGCTTTGAAATAATAAACAAGCTATAATATTGCAGTTTACTACCTGGGGGTCTTCCTACTGATAACCTGACTGAACAAGTGTGTCTAAAATCGTGAAAATTCTGGTGCTGGCATTTAATGAACGCAAATTGTTGAATTCTGCGGGCAGCGAGAGGGTTATCAGTCACAAAGTCATACTCTTCCAGAGTTTCATCTTCTAAATTATTGGGCAGTTTTTTCTCGCCTACAAGATATACACGATGGACTCGTGGTTTACTTTGCAGTTTCTCAAATTGAATTTCTGACTCAGAAGATCACATGCTCTTCTTAACAGACCACAAATGGGTTCCAAAAAATGTTATAACATGAACAGAGTTGAGAAAAGACCTTAATCCATTGTTCTACAAACTATGCAATACAGAATCAACACCCTCATGCTAAGTTTCAAGTTCAGTGAATAGAAATGCTGTAATTTTTTGTTTCAGTTGAGTAAATCTATGGGGTATATATATAGACACCTACACAGTCAGTATTAGCCTCAACTCCTCTTTAACCCGCTCATCTACCCGGTGCCTCCCATGGAACAATGGAGATATATGGAGGACGGAGCACTCCGGGTACTTTTCAAACAATTGATTGTGTAACCATCGACGCGTTTCAGTCTATTCAGACCGTTCTCAAGACCCTCACACTATAACCAAATAACGTTTTAAATACCATACTCATCACTATCACCCAGCCCCCCTTGTGAACTCAATCCTCCACGCCTTGTCTGAATCCAAACTGGACCTGATTCAAATAGGCCCCATCGTAAGTGTAGCCTTATGTTAGAAAGGTAGTCCCATTCTGTTGCAACAAAGTTAATGGTCCAAAGGCAACATTGTTCCTAACATCCCAAAACGAATGTTAGTCTATAGAAGAACAAGGTTGTTGCAAATCCATAAAGGCAAGTGCCTTTATAATAATAGTGATAATAGATTAAAAGTAATGATAGAAATCCATAGGAAACCTTTAAAGGCTAAGCATATCAAAATGGTGAAGTCCTAGAGCTAAAATCTCCAATAAAATACAACGTATTCATAGCTTCCGTCTGACAGCCAATAAATATAACACTTAACAGCTCTCCTAGAAATAGTATGGGTAAACTACCCTTCATAAAACATGATAGGGGGACATAAATTCTTAGGCCCCTAGGTGATACTGTGTCCAATGTGCTAATCCATTTTGCTTCCCGTGGAGTAGCCCGCTCCCTATCTGTAACACCTCCATTGGTAGAACTGAATCATGGCCAGCCACCTAAATTGGCAATAAGTGGTGAGCCTTTTTAAAATGTCTTGCTACACGAACTGTTCTCCATATTGCGGTGACTTTTTTTCATGTCCCCCCAGCGTTGTTTGTTTCGAATGCTGATCTTATAGATTTCCTGTGGTTGGCCAATCCTAGCTTAATTTGGTGGAGGTCTGTCCCAATAATAGTAACCCCAGGGGCATGTAATGATATAGACCACGAAACTCGCTCAAGCATGTGAGTCTGTGTTTTATCTATCCGGTGGCCTCTGTGTGATGGGGGAAATCTGTGCGGAGTTATATACCGACATGTCCGACAGCCTTACCAGCTGGTAGCACCCTAATTTAGGTTTTGGGCATCCAATTTTTAATTTCCCTGTCCCTCCTTTGATGTCTGTTCCTCCAGATTGCCCCCCTACGGTTAGCAAATAGGTCTTCATATTCCTGAAGGGTATTGGGTCCTCCTTTCCTGACTAAAATGCCCCGTGTTTGATACACTGTTCCTAACTGCCTTGGCTGTAGGTGTACAGCGAGACTATAAATCATGCATTTCTCCATAGAGTTATTTAGTATTCCTGATGATCTTTTTAGCCAAGTATTCTACTTTTGCCACTCCAGTTGAATGATGTTCCTCATTTAACCCCTAGACTAAATGTTTCCACCATATCATGTATTTGTTTTTCAGCTAGTTCCCTATCTGAGTTATTGCGGTATACCCGCAAAACTGGGAAAATATACCCCTCTGTTTTACAGTATTTGAGCCTGAAGGTAGTAATTAGATTTCCTACGAGTATATGTCCTCTATATTCTAGCCATGGGTGCTTATCGCACCTATGGATCCTGTAACGAGTATAACTTAATCTGGGTTCTATATGAGAAAAGTTGCTCATTATAAGGAAATACCCTTTGGTCCGCCTTATGAACACACATGTATCTTCTGTTTTCAATATATATAAGAGCAGCTTATACCGTTCACGATGGTTCGCTGTTGTTGGTGATATTATAGTCCTTTATATTTTTATACATGTTTCTTATTGCACTGTTTTTATGTCATTTATACTACCATTGGTATGTGAGGTGGATGTTTTTATATATATAGCTTAACGTGCGTTTGGTACAGGCTTTCACTTGTTAGGAGATGGGTGCATTAGGTGTGTCGGGGGAGGATCGGGGAGGATGTTTCTGTATTTAACTTTGTCAAGATATGGCGTATCCTGAGACGACCACGGACGTGGT
Source organism: Hymenochirus boettgeri (assembly GCA_019447015.1). Lineage (NCBI taxonomy): Eukaryota > Metazoa > Chordata > Amphibia > Anura > Pipidae > Hymenochirus > Hymenochirus boettgeri. The sequence continues at coordinate 96,786,315 of CM033473.1, read as the reverse complement.
TTGAAACGCGTAAACCTACAAAAACTGCTGATTGATAATACGTCCAGGAGTGTGCTCCGTTACTATACTACTATATGAACCCATTGGATGCAACCCCCTGGCCAACAGTGGTGAGATATAACTAGTGAGAGTGCGGCTACCCCAAACAAGTTAGATATTAGATCCCAGCTGCACCCGCTGTTACATGTGAAATTGAATCCTGCTCGTCAACACATGTTTTCGGTCAACAACAAACCATGGCGCGGAACCGACATGTGAGACCACATGTAGATGCGGCAGTTCGTAACAGGCGATACGAAGGTGATCTGTACTTACCCAAGAGGATATACAACTAATCCTCTTTACAGATGAGACCATTGCTGGGCTTCCACTTTATAAAACAAATATAAAAGATGCCGTCTTTAAATCTGAATTACGGCAGAAAGAACGGGCCCGGACCTGCACCCTCCATGGGTTTTCTTTCAGACCTATATCACCGCAAGAGAAAGAATTCCCAAGAGGGTTCCGGATTCGTAATGTCCCCACTCATTGGACGGTATGATAAAACTTTTGCTCTAGATGGTGGTGCTATATTGAATCACTGTTCTTTGATCTTATTTATTCGTGATCGAACATGTCCACAAGAACTGTCCATAGTAGTAAACGAAAAAGTATTACAAACTTGGAAAAATCATACTTGGACTCGGTGAAGGCTGATAATATGTGGATTGGCTACAAAAAGTGCCAGCACAGGTCAATAATACGAGATGACCTATTAATCTTCAATAACAGAAAGGTGACCCAGATTATCAGACCTATTCTGAACATAAAATATATGGGTGGCTATATTGTAACACAACAACAACAGAAACATATAGCCGAAAAGATACAGAAGAGGGCTAAAAACTTGATAGCTCAGATGAATCCCCCCATAACAGATGGGGAAGGCGATGGGAGGAGCGAAGAAATCTTCACAGGTCAAAATACAAAACTTTTTTTAGGCATGAGACAAGGTCGGGACAGGGAATAAAAGAATAGAACTACGATTACACTCAACGAGGGGGCAAAATATCATACAAACCCCCCCCCCCCCATCAAGTTACGGAAGAGGGATGTATGTATAAACAACTTGAGTAAGCGTCCACTTACGAGAGATGAATGTCCTCTATTAAATCGTGGACTCACATTCGTACCCACCCTATACATGATCGAGTTACAGATGAGGTGGACCTTTACAAGCTACCAGGACAATTAAGAACTCAAAGACCTTTGTAGGTGATGGTGGAGGTTTTTATATATATGCTAACATGCGTTTGTATGGGCTTCACCTTTATGAGATGGTGGTGTCATTAGGAGGGTGTCGGGGGAGGATCGGTGGAGGGATTTTATGTATAACTTTGTTATGTCAAATATGGCGTATCCGGATGACGACAACGTACTTTGGTTGAAACGCGTAGAAACGCTACATAAACTGCTGATTTATAATCAGTCATGGGTGCTCCTTTACTATACTACTATTATATCTATATTATATCTATATAGATATATATATATATGATATATATATATCTATATTATATATATATATATCTATCATATATATATATAAAAAATATAATGTGTGTGTGATCTTAACCTTGTATAAATTGTTTTCAAGTTATCTGTAAATTGCTTGCCCTATCCCCTTGTTTGTATACTCTATGTATAAATGTACAGACTGCGTACCCCAAGTGACTCTTTATAAACAAAATATCATACATACAATCCAAGTCCCTATATAGTGCCACTCCACTGCCTCCAGCAATATATTTGTATAAAGTGATCCTAGCCCTCGTAATTCGCCCTCTTCTCCAAGGTACAGCCCTAACTGTTTCATTCTGCCTGTAGCGATTGGTGGTATTCATTCTTATTACTGTTTTATTTGATGGTAAATTATTTTGTGGCACAGTGTACTGTCAATTTAGACATTATGTACGAACGGTCAGTACTATACAGTAATGGCACATACATGGCCATTTAAAAAAAAAATGTACGGTTTTGAAATCAGTGTTTTTTTAGTACTATAAAAACACCATTTTTATTTTTAAACTTGTCATAACCGAAAGAAAATTTAACGTACCTGTTCTTTTGTTAGGAATGAAATCTGATGAAAATCCAAGCATAGTGGGTCTCAGTTTTATTTTGTCTGTCCAGCGAATTTTAGGTTTTTCAGCTTAAAGTGGATTCATAGAAAACAGTTGCCATTTGATCAACCAAACCATGTACAGACAAAAAAAAAAAATTTGAACGAGTCAGATCTCTTATAAAAATAAAACTGGATCACCAAAGGAATAGCGTCAACAGTATAGGCCAAATAGTCAACTACTGCTTAAGAAAAAAGTGGGGTTTTAGCAATAAGTCAGTGGCAATTGGCTTTAAAGGGCATGTCCACCGCCCAAACCATAGGCGGATTTTCCCATAGAGTGCTTGGGTGGCTTAGCCTTTCCTAAGTGAAATCAGGGGAAAAAAAAAATGTGCTGGGAAAAAAAAAAAAAAATATCTAATATTTATCAGCACGTGCACTTTCCTCCCCTGTCCACAGTTTAGTGCAGCCCTGCAGGACTTTGGCTCCTCCCCTTCCTCACCCTTGCCCTCTCAGCAGACGCCCAAGCTGAGGTTTCCTTGCCCTCACCTAGTGTCCAGCGTTTGGTGGGAGGAGCGTCCTCTGGACTCCTGGTCAGCTAGAGGAAAGAGAAAGAGCAGGCAAACCCTGGGGCTGTGAATCAGATATTCCCAAACAACTGAAGTGAGTAGAGAAGCTGCAGCAAGCGGGTTGGGGAGAAGGGAATGCTAGGAGAGAAGTGGGCCCTCAGTACTGTGCACTCTTCCAGAAAGGACATGGTCTGGGACAGGTCGCACTGACAGTTGTCCAATTGTTCTGCTGGTTAAGGATGTTATTTTCTTTGGAAAGTGGAGGGGTCCTTTTTTTATTTTAGAATTAAAGATCAGAATTTTTGATTGAAAGTGGGTGATTATTATTAAGAAAATCTATCTATCCATCTCTATCTATCTATCTATCTATCTATCTATCTATCTATCTATCTTTTATCTATCATCTCTCTATCTATCATCCATCTATCGATTACTATCTATCTATCTATTGATTATCTATCTATCTATCTATCTATCTCTAGTCTATCTATCTATCTTCAGCTATCTATCTACCTATCAATCTACTATCATCTATCTATCTATCTATCTATCTATCTATCTATCTATCTATCTATCTATCTCTCTCTCTCATCATCTATCTATACTATCTATCTATCTTCATCTATCTATCTATCTCTATCTATGCTATCTATTCTACTATCCTATATCTATCTATCTAAATCTCTATCTATCTATCACTATTCAGCTATCTATCTATCTCGCAGCTATCTATCATCTATCTAATCTATCTCTATCTATAGCTACTATCTATCTATCTATCTCTATCTATCATTCATCTATCAGGGCTAAAAGTCTGGGGTCTATCTATCTCTATCTATCATCTATCTCTCTATCTATCTATCATCTTCATCGACTATCTATCTTCTCATCTATCTATCTATCTATCTCCTCTCATCTATCTATCCAGCTATCTTCTATCTCTGTCTATATCTAGCTATTCTATCTATCTATCTATCACTATCTATCTATCTATCTATCTCTATCTCATCATCATCTATCTATCTTCTCTCTATCTATCGCTCATCTATCTGTCCATCATCTTCTATCTATCTATCTATCCCATCTATCTCTATCTATATCTATCTATCTATCTATCAATCATCTATCTATCTCTATCTATCATCTATCTATCTATCTATCTATCTATCTTCTATCTATCTATCTCTATTTTTTATCATCGTATCTATCTCTATCTATCTCTCATCTATCTATCGATCTATCTCTATCCTATCTACAACATCTGATCTATCTATTATCTATCTATCTATCATCTATCCTATCTATCATCTATCTATCTCTCTCTGATCTATCATCTATCTAAAATATCATCGTATCTCTCTCTATCTATTATCTCGATCTAATCTATCTACTATCTATCGTCTATCTCTATCGATCATCTATCTCTATCTTATCTACCTATCTATCTCTCTATATCTCTATCACAAGCATCTGATCTATTATCTATCTATTATCATCTATTCTACTTTTTATCTATCTATCTATCTATCTATCTTACATGCTTTAGTCACGTGAAAAAGTTTTTCATATCTATCTTATCTATCGAGCTATCTATCTACTATCGATCTATCTATATATCTATCTATCATCTCTCTTTCTGTCTCTCTTTCGTCTCTGTATCTTATCCACCTGTCTACCTGTCTGTATGCCTTCTGTCCCCTCGTATGTCTGCCTGTCTGCTATCTATTATTATTAAACAATGAAAATATATTTGTATCATGTATTTATGTTGTGTAAATACAAAAGTGGTGGACCTGGGGTGTGTAATGGAGTGTGACCTGGGTCTTGTGAAAGGGGCGTGGCCCCGGAAAATTTGCGCCGCCTACTCGCGGCAATGGTAATCTCGTTAGCCTTTCCCTATCTGAAAAGTCCCCTCCGCCTATGCCCAAAACAATCCCCCCCACTACTGCCCCACCATGTAGTGTAGTTTAATCCTTACCTCACATCCCACTCCATCTGGTTCTCCTGTAGTCCCCCCCCCCAAAGTTTCTGTGTGTATGTATGTGTGTGTGTGTGTGTGTATGTATATGTGTGTGTATGTATGTATATGTGTGTGTGTGTGTGTGTATGTATATGTGTGTGTGTGTGTGTATGTGTGTGTGTGTGTGTGTGTATGTATATGTGTGTGTGTGTGTATGTATATGTGTGTGTGTGTATGTATATGTGTGTGTGTGTATGTATATGTGTGTGTGTGTATATGTATATGTGTGTGTGTGTATGTGTATATATATATATATATATATATATATAGTGTGTGTGTCCCTAGGGGCTAATATATAATGGTTGTATATATATGATTGTTGGTGTGTTTATATATATGTGTGGTGTATATTGGGGCATAGTGTTGTTGTATAATGTGGTGGTGATAATAGTGTGTGTGGTGTATATATGTGGTGGGTATATAATGTGTGGTGTATGTGGTGGTGTGTATATATGTGGTGTGTATATGTGTGTGTGTGTGTGTTATATGTGTGTGTGTATATTGTGTGTTGTGTGTGTGTGTATATATGTGTGTTGTGTATATGTGTGGTGTGGTGTGTGTGTGTATATATGTGGTGTGTGATGTGTGTGTATAGTTTGGTGTTTGTGTGTATAGTGTGTGTGTATAAGTGGGTGTGTATATATGTGTGGGTGTGTGTGGTGTGATGTAGAGTGATGTGTGTGTTAGGTGTGTGTAGTGTGGGTGTGTTATAAGTAGGGTGTGTAGTATGGGTGTTGTATATATGTGGGTGTGATATATATGGTGTGTGTATATATAGTGGTGTGGTGTATATAGTGGTGGTAATATATGGTGATGATGTGTGTGTGTGTGTGTAGTAATATGGTTGTGGTATATGATGTTATGTGTGTATATATGTGTGTGTGTATGTGTGGTGTGTGTATATATGTGGTGTGTGTTATGTGTATGTGGTGGTTGTATATGTGTTGTGTGTGTGTGTGTGTGTATGTGGTTGTGTGTGTATATGTGTGTGGGTGTGTATAGTGTGTGTGTGTATGTGATGTGTGTATTAGTGTGTTTGTGTGGTATATTGTTGTGTGTGTGTGTGTATAATATGGTTGTGTGTTGTGAATATATGCTGTGTGTGTGTATATATATATATAGAATGGTGGTGTGTTTATATTGTTGTGTGTGTGGTTTGTGTGTGTGTATAATTATTAATGTGGTGTGTGTATATTGTGTGTGTGATATAGTGTTGTGGTGTGTAATATATGTGTGTGTGTGTGGTGTGTGTGTGTGTAATAGGTGGTGTGTGTGTGCTGTGTATATATTGGGTGTGGTTGGTATATATGTGGTGTGTGTATTTATATATGTGTGGTGTGTATAAGTGTGTTGTATATTGTGGTGGTTTATATGTGTTTGTGTGTGTATATTGTGTGGGGTGTTAAGTGTGTGTATATAGTGGGATTGTGTGTGTAATAGTGTTGTGGTATATGTGATATATATGATGTGTGTGGTTGTGTTATATTTGTGGTGTGGTGTGTGTTGTATTCTATATGTGTGTGATATATGTGTGTGTGTATACGTATTGTGTGTGTATATACCTGTGTGTGATCTCTCTCTCTGTGTGTGTGGTGTCTACTCTCTGTGTGTCTTCTTCTGTGTGTGTGTGTGTCTCTCTCTGTTGTGTGTCTCTCTCTACTCTTCTGTGATGTCCTCTTTGTGTGTGCGATGTGTGCTTCGTGTGTCTCTCTGTGTGGTGTGTCTCTG
>CM033473.1:96737333-96779694 GCA_019447015.1 Hymenochirus boettgeri | reverse complement strand
TATATATATATATATATATATAGTGTGTGTGTCCCTAGGGGCTTCAGGGTGAAGAATACCCCAACTATTGGACGGTATGATAAGGAATTCTTCACACGGTGGTGTGGCATACTTAATAAGTGTTCGGTGGACTTGTTACTTCTAGTCATCAAACAGTCCAGAAAAGAACTTAATAAGATCAAACTAGAGATTCAAAAGTTCGAAGAGGCCCACCTTGATGTGCTAAAACATGATAACAGCAACGACTGGCTAAAAAAATTATCCGAACAAGTAGATAAATATCGAAATGATCTGATAACTTTTAAAGCCAATAAAAGAAAGAAGGTTGAAGCAGACTATCTAGAAAAGAGGGTCTATAATTGGCTCTCTGGCCAAAAGACATCTACCTATGGGAGATGGAGATATAAACGTCCATACAGGAGGAATATGTATACTGTAGATAGTTCGGGGGACTCGTCGGAGGGGGAGACAAATCCCCCCCAACACTTCTTCCTTAAGAACCCCAGTTTTGACCACCCGGGGTATGACAACAAGGGCAAATGCCAGACACAAAAAAGACCTACGAGAAGGAGTAGATATAAGGGCAATAAAACCCCCAAGACCCCAAAAGAGACAGTAGTCTATAATCTGAGCACACATCAACTCACTGCAGCGGAGGAGTCACTCCTTAATAAGGGACTGTCGTTTATTCCAACCAATAAATTTAATGCCTTTCAAACAGAGATTGACCTCTTCAAATTTCAACGGACTTTAAAATTCAAAGACTTCTTCAAATACACTAAGGATATTCCTACGACAACTTGGTATACTGGCAAAAATTTTAAGCATTCTAAAAAAGATTTACCTAATACTCCGGCCGCCATAAAAGTATTCTCCAACATTATCTCGGATGAAATCACAGATATCCGAGAGAAAAGAAATAAACATATTTATGACAATTTATCTAAGGAAGAACGGATGGCCATTAGAACTGTTATGTCCGATGAACAACTCATTATTCGTCCTGCGGATAAAGGTGGAGCGGTAGTATTATTGGAGAAGAACCAATATATCACCAAGTTAAAAAACCAATTGATGGATTGTAATACATATTTAAAACTGGAGGGAGACCCAACGTATTGTTTGAAAAAAATTTTGGCGCAACAATTACAGGCCATGTTAACACCAATTGGATTGACAATAAAGACTTTGAGTGTTGGTGACGACTTTTCCCGGTGCCCACTAATTTTACTTACCGAAAATTCATAAAAAGGGGGGGGGCTAGATAATATATATATATATATATTATATATATAATATATACACAAGACTCCTTTCTCAAGCAACGTATGCTTGTTGGATTACAGGCAGTGAATATAATAAAGAAATGTTTGCAGTGAAGACCCTGGTTGCCGTATATACTACTGGATGTATTTGGACGGAGCCATACAGTGAGTCTTCCTGTATACTGGAACAAGGCAGATGGGTTTGGTGGTGTGCTGTGCTGTCTATAACACTATAATAATATATAATAATATAGATATATATATAGATATATAATATATATAATATATATATAACTATGTGTATATATATATACTATCTAAAGATATGATTATGGTGTTGGTTATAGGTCATATATATTTCCAATACAGTACCCTTGTGATTAATTTAATGCTGGCGTGGCCTATCTATGACCTTTATGGAAACTCTGTCTTGCCTCCAGACCATCCTCCTGATATTTACCAGGCTCTGCATTTGGACTGAGGGAAGGTTAAAGCCTTTTGTTTTGCAATGGCTAGGGTCCAGTAGCTTGGCTCCTAGAGTTCTAGAAGAGGTGGAATGTGGCTGCAAGCAATTCTGGAAGGACTACTTATGACCATACAGGTCCCCAACTGTTAACCCTTCCTTGCCTCACTGAGGCGTAAACATTATTCTGTTTTATCTTGTATTTATTGCAATGTTGGAATGGCACCCAGGCACACACAGGTCACAGGTTTAAATCCCCAGACTTTCTTTTATTTTTTGTTTCGATTACATTCATAAAAAAGATAAAGGTTCTACATGTAGTGTTGCACATATTATTTACTGGGTCTGCTGTTGGGTAAGGAGGATAGCTCTGCTTTTAGTAAGACACGAGATTGCAGGTTCAATTCCCCAGACTTGTTTTTAGTTTTTGCTGAAATGTTAATATTTTGTTTTTCATCTGTGCTAGCTAAGAAATACACCGCAAAGATTACTTTGCAAAGTATTTATTTTTGTTTTGGACAAAACAATCCCTGTTCTTTGTTAGGGAGAATGATGATTTATGTGCTGTTATGATTGTCTGTCGCCTTCTAGAAGCAAAGCTGCAACTTCACATGTTCTGTAATGCTCAACAGATCAAAACAAGGAAGTGTACTGGGTTTCACTCCGCTAAGGTGGATTATGGAAGATGACCCATAGTACCCAGCAGCCACAGCAAAGGGAGTGGTGACATACAGCTTGTTGTATTTTTGTGAATTTGCTCTGTCTATTGGGTCACTGTTGTTTGTTCCTTTTATGTGTGGAAGGGCACATGATTTTTACCAACAAATCCAAAATAAATTTTGTTGGAACTACTCATTAGATAAATAGATTTCTGTAGATTGGCTTACAAAGGGCATGTGATGTCCATTATGAGCACTGGAAAGTCATTTAAAATCTGATTTGTTTGGATACCAGAGAGATCAACATGAAATGAAAAATTTAACCCTTAAATTGCCAGCAGAGTATACCTTTATCCAACTGTTTGTGCCAGAAGAATTTTCAGGATTTTGCCCTCAATCAGTTTAGACTTTTTACAGTAGTTACCCCCCAGTAAATCAGGAATGTTATACATTGTTTTTTTAAGCATAATGTGTACTTTTTTTGTTGTTGTTGTTGTTTAATAGTTTTTTATTGAAAAATGAGAATGGTTTTACATAATATCATTTGATGTATATTTTTACAGGGTTTTCTCCCCCCCTCTTGTTTACATTGGTTAAGTTAGTTAGCTAGCGTTTTAGTACATTTCCTTTTGGTTAGTTTGTGGCTGGGAGAGGGGATAGAGAGAGAAAAAAAAGGAAGGGGGTTGTGGTTATTAACCCTTCCTCTGCCACAGATCGTATATTCACGATCTGTCAGAGAATGCTTTAACTGCCACAGATCGTGAATAACGATCTGTGGCTTCCCCTTTTAAAAACGGAAAAAAAAACCCGACGCGCTAGGGGCCGACCGGGGGGCACCTTCAGCTGCCCCCCTATCCCCCTCGACCCCCCTCGGTGTGGTCCAAAATCCGAGGGGGGATCGGGAGTTATCATACCTTTTCTGCCGTGACCGCTAGCAGCAGGAGCTTCTGGTCCCATTGTGGATGAAGAGGAGGAAGCAAAAGGGAGACCCCGGTGACGTCACGGAGCTTCCTCCTTCACCGGGTCTTCCCTTGAATGGTAGGAGACTGCCCCTGGTGGTCTAGTTGAGGTACTGCAGCTTGATCTCAATTTGATCATGCTGCAGTACCTAGTAGGAACAAGCTTGTCAAGCTGACACGCTTTACTATACATTTTGTGAATGAACCAAGTTCCATTCACAATAGGATTTTTTCTAAGTCTTTGCTACTTAGCGAAGACTTAGAAAAAAAAATGGGGACAGAGATCATATTTTGGTGATCACTCTGATCACCAAATTATTGATCTTTGCCAATGATGAAAAATCACTTCCTGAGAAATGATTTCCGGGAAGTGATTTTTCCGATCGGATTTCGAATTGGAAAACGGGCATTTATGCCCGTATTCCAAGTTCGGTATCATTCCCTAAGATATCTGATGATTATCTTTGGGAATGATGGGGAAAAAAAGGGGAAATACACACAAAAAAATTCTTAAAGTGGATACACCCCCCTTTTTTTTTTTTTAACCCTAAAACTATAATTAGAAAAAAAAGTTGTCTTCTCCAAGCTCCCCAATGTCCCCAGTGATATCGGTAAAGTAAACGCGGATATTATTTGTTCATTTCAAGGGAAACTAAGCCATATATTTATAAGGAATTTTCAGAGGTACCAATACAAGACGTATTAATTTTTAGGATCAGTAAAGTGTGCAAAACGTGTGTGACTCTCCATACTAACCGACTTCACTAAAATACCACTAAAAGGGGGAGAGTGTGTGTGTGGGGGGTGGGTTGTGGGCGTTTTAAAAATTTTTTCTTGTAACTGCACTTCTAATGCGTCCCATTGTAGGCAGCTAGTTGGTGGCCTCGTCTCTTGTTGCACCCACCGCAAATGGCACACCGTTTGATCTCAGGACATGTGGGAGATTGCTATTTATGTGGTTTTTTTGCTTGTCAAGTGGGTTTAGGTAGGATTTCAACCCTTGAATCATCTCATTTTATTTTTCACAAAACTCCGTAAAAAACACAGAGTTCTTTGTCGCTGGGTCTGGAATTCTCATGCATGTATAAGCATGGCACCGTAACGTACTGAAGTGTGTGATTCAAAAATATATAGTTTGTGGAGGAATTCCATGTTTCGGGACTGTTTCCTTAGAAAAATTTAGGCTGTTCAAATTACAGAGCACTTTGATTTTTTCTTGTAATTGCATTTGTGCATGCGTCCCATTTGAGCTAGTTGGTGGCCACGTCTCTGTGTGCATCCACGCATATGGCATACCGTTTGATTCAGACATGTGGAAATTGCTATTTAGTGGTTGTTTTTTGCTTGTCAAGTGGGTTTTAGGTAGGATTTCAATCCTTGAATCATCTCATTTTATTTTTCACAAAACCTCGTAAAAACACGAGTTCTTTGGATCGCTGGGTCTGGAATTCTTCATGTATGCATGAAAGCATGGAACCTAACGTAGCTGAAGGTGTGTTAGATTCCAAAAATATATAGTTTGTGGGGGGAATCTCCATGTTTTTGGGACTGTTCCTTAGAAAAAGGGTAGGCTGTTCAAATTACAGAGCACTTAGATTTTTTTTGAATTGCATTTTGCTCATGGCTCCCATTTGAGCTAGTTGGTGCCACACTTCTCATCCGACGACTATGGTCATACCGTGATTCAGACATGTGGGAGATTGATATTAGTGGGGGGGTTTATTTGCGGGGGGCATTTCAAGTTTTGGGGCTGTTTGAAATTAGAGCACTTGATATTTTTCTGTAATTACACTGGTGCATGCGTCCATTTAAGCTAGTTGGTGGCCACGTCCCTGTGTGCATCCACGCATATGGCATACCGTTTGATTCAGGGGCATTGAAGATTGATAATTGACAAGTTTTTTTTACATACGATATGGAAATTTGCCATGATTTTTAACTTTGAATGTATTTTTATAATTTTTCCTGAAATCTGGTAAGAACGCGAAATTGTACACAAAACTCACCCACACCATTGTGGTATGCATAAAAGAATCACACCATTGTGTAGCTGAAGTGTGTGTAGTCCAAGAATATATAGTTTTGGGGTATTCTAATATAGAGGGGTGTTTATATCTGACAAATCTGAAAAGTTGCTGTTATTGGGCCACTGTCATTGGCTCACTTTGTGGCTAGTTGATTCCACGTCTCGCGTGTGTAACCATACATAGGGCATACCGTTTGATCAACATTTGGGAGATTGATATTGTATGTAACTTTTTTTTACATTACTTGGGGATTTGGCATGATTTCTACACCTTTGAGAGTGTTTTTTTTTTTTAATTTTTTAGAAATCTGCTAAAGCTGTGAACTTCTACGAAGAACTGCGCCCACACCATTGATGGTACGATGAACAAACTACAGAATTTCGTAGATAAGGTGTGTGGATTCGAGAAATATATGGTGTGGGGGTTTTTTGTGGGGAAAAATTGCAGACTGTTCAAATTCAGATTTGACTGAATATTTTTGCTGTTTCTGAGCATTGTGCATTGTTTTCACTTTGTGTCTTTGGCTTCCTCACGTCCACGTGTGTAACCACACATATGGCATACCGTTTGATTCAGGACATTTGGGAGTTGATATTTAGTAGCTTTTTTACATTCCTTGGGTTTTGGCATGATTCTAACCTTTGAAGTTGTTTTTTTCATTTTTTCAGACAATGCGAATTTCTCGCTAGACTTGCGCCCACACCATTGATGGTAATAGAACAAACTACAGCGTTACTAGCTGTAGGTATGTAGATTTTGAGAATATATAGTTTTGCGGGGGTATTTCCAAGTTAGAGGGGTGTTCATTTTTGGAAAATCTGAAAATGCTGTTTATTGGCTCACTGCGCATTGTTTTACATTTTGACTAGTCGCTTCCACGTCAGTGTGTGTAACCACACATATGGCACACCGTTTGATTCAGGACATTTAGGATTGATATTTGGTAAGTTTTTTTTATTACATTACTGGGGTTTTGGTGTGATTTTGTAACTTGTAAATGTATTTCTCTATTTTTCCAGAAAATGGTGTAGAATGCGAAATTCTACGAAGAACTCCGCCCACACCATTGATTGTATGAATGAACAAACTACAACACAGCGTTACGTAGCTGATGTATGTAGATTCTGAGATATATAGTTTTTTGCGGGGTATTTCCAAGTTAGAGGGGTGTTCAGTTTGGAAAATCTGGAAAATGCTGTTATTGGCTCACTGCGCATTGTTTTACATTTTGACAGTCGCTTCCACGTCAGTGTGTGTAACCCACAATATGGCACACCGTTGATTCAGGACATTTAGGAGATTGATATTTGGTAAGTTTTTTTTACATTACATGGGGTTTTGGTGGATTTGTAACTTTGAAATGTATTTTTTCTCTTATTTTTCCAGAAAATTGTGTAGAATATGCGAAATTCTACGAGAACTGCGCCCACACCATGATGTATGATGAACGAACTACAGTGCTACATAGCTGAAGGTGTTTAGATTTCAGGAATATATAGTTTGTGGGGGGTATTTCTGAGTTATCAGGGTGTTTTGGTGAAAAAACTGCAGACTGTCCAATTCGGAGTTGGCTAAATATTTTCGCTGTTTCTGAGCCATCATGCATTGTCTCACTTTGTGGCTTTTCGCTTCCACGTCCGCGTGTGTAACCACACATATGGCATACCGTTTGATTCAGGCATTTGGAGATTGATATTTAGAACTTTTTTTTAGATTCCATGAGGTTTGTGCATGATTTTTACCTTTTGAAGTTGTTTTTTTGTCATTTTCAGACAAATTCGAACTTCTACAAAGAACTGCGCCCACACCATTGATGATGAATGAACAAACTACAGCGTTACATAGCTGAAGTGTGTAGATTTCACGAATATATAGTTTGTGGGGGTTATTTCTAGTTACGGGTTGTTTTGTGTGAAAAAACTGCAGACTGTCCAAATTCGGAGTTGGCTAATATTTTCGCTTTTTCTGAGCCATCGTGCATTGTCTCACTTTGTGGCTTTTCGCTTCCACGTCCGCGTGTGTACCACCACATATGGCATACCGTTTGATTCAGGACATTTGGGAGATTGATATTTGGTACCTTTTTTTTACATTCCATGGGGTTTTGGCATGATTTCGACCTTTTTGAACGTTGTTTGATGTTCCTTTTTTTTTAAAATCTGGTAAAAGTGCAAACTTCTACGAAGACCTGCGCCCACACCATTGATGATATGAATGAACGAACTACAGCGTTACATAGCTGAAGGTGTGTATATTCAGGAATATATAGTTTGTGGGGGGTATTTTGAGTTGGGGGGGTGGTTTTTGGAAAAACTGCAGACTGTTCAAATACAAAACTGGCTAAATTTTTTTTTGCTGCTAGTGACATTTGGCACTGGTCACGCTCTGGGTTAGTTGGTAGCCATGTCTCTGGGTACACCCATGAATGTGGCATACCGTTTTTATTCGGGAGGGGTTAGGCTTCATATTTGAGATGCGTTTGAACTTTCCCCACGTTTTTAGCTAAATTCGCATTTGATTTTGTCTCTGATTTTACAGTTGAGGAAAAAAGGAAAATGTGAGAAAGTACACTTACAATTTGACGAAGAGCTGCGTCCGGGTATCTGCATTTTGATCGAAATAACCTCACTCGTAAAATCCTGCGAGTGTGTAGTTTCTAAAATATCTCACTTGGGGGGATATTTTTAGATAATTTGGTAATATTCTATGTAAACTGTCAGAGTGTTACACATTTTATTTGGTGTATATTTCTAGGGGTGCAGTTTTAGTTTGGGGGGGTCTCCTGTACAGAAAGTGGGTACCTACATATATCTGGTATCGTTGTACTCGGGAGTATCAGAGCTTTTAGAAACAGTAAGATTTTTGTGTGTACCCTTAAGATAACTATAAGTAAAAATGGGAAAATCCATGAAAATTTGCAAATTTTTCATTTTTTTTACATATTTTACCCATATTCCAGTAAAATTCCAGAAAAGTTACAAAATTTTGTTACCATGTTAAAGTACACTTTGTGCTGAAAAAACAATGTATAATATTCCTGATTTACTGCAAGGTTTCCTACTGTAAAATTAGTCTAAAGCGATAAGGCAAAATCCTGAAAATTCTTCTAGCAGTTAACGCAAAAAAAAAATGAAAATCTCCTGGCAGTGAAAGGGTTAAGATATTTTTGGATGCATTATCAAAGTATACTTGTTTTTGTTAAATTGTGATGTCCATGAGCGTGATCCAGGGTTCCCACATGGAGTAAATTTAATCAGCTTACTCCAATTGAGTGGCAAAGGTGTTCATTCCTTTATATCCACCATGTTCTGCTCAAGATTTGGTCAATGTTTGGTGTGGGACCCTTCCAGTTCTGGGCCAATGTACTGTGTGCAGCTGCACACGTTTGTTGTAGAAATAGTTTTGTCTGGGTAGTATTTGTTTGTGGGTTGAACGTTCGTGGGGTTGAACAGTGCAATCCGGGGGTTAGCTTTATCGGTTGTTTCATTGAGTTGTCAGCCAGTTTAGGCAATTCTCCCAGAATTTCTGGATATCTGGGCAGGACAACCAACATGAATGAGGTCAGCGTTTTCTCCTAGCATCTATAACAGCTGGGGGGGGGGTAGATTTACATTTTGTGTAGTACTTGGTGATATATACCATCCATGTCATATTTGGTAAGATTTTATCTTACCAGTATATAATTGAGCATTTGTAGTCTTATAAATAACTGATAAATGAACAACTAGGCAATCTCTCTCTCTCTCTCCTCTCGTGTGTCTGATCCCTCGGGGCTTCCGGGTGAAGAAACCCCCAAGCTATTGGACGGTATGATAAGGAATTCTTCACACGTTGTGGGCATACGGTTAATAAGTGTTTCGGGGGTGGAACTTGTTACTTCTAGTCATCAAACGAAATAAGTGTTCGTGACTTGTTTACTTACTTCTAGTCATCAAACATCCAGAAAAGAACTTAATAAGATCAAACTAGAGATTCAAAGATTCGAAGAGCCCACCTTGAGTGTGCTAAAAAATGATAACAGAACAACGACTGGGCTAAAAAAATTATCCGAACAAGTAGATAAATATCGAAATGAGTTGATAACTTTTAAGCCAATAAAAAAGAAAGACGAGTTTGAAGAGACTATCTAGAAAAGAGGGTCATAATTGCTCACTGGCCAAAAAAGCAAGGAAACATCTACCTATGGGAGGATGGAGATATAAACGGCCCTACAGGAGGCAATTATCGTATACTGTAGATAGTTCGTGCGGGAGACTCGTCGAGGGGAGGACAAATCCCCCCCACCACTTCTGCCTTAAGAACCCCAGTTTGTGACCACCGGGTTACTACAACAGGGCAAATGCGAGCACAAAAATAGACCTACGAGGAAGGTAGATATAAGGGTGCATAAACACCCCCAAACCCCAAAAGATACAGTAGTCTATAATCGTGTAGCACACAATCAACTCAAGCAGCGGAGGAGTCATCCTTAATAGGGGCTGTCGTGTTATTCCAACCAATAAATGTAATGCCTTTCAAACAGAGATTACCTCATTCAAATTTCACAAGGACTTTAAAATCAAAGATCTATCTTCAAATACCTAAGATATTCCTACGACACTTGGTATTACTGGCAAAATGTTTTAAGCATTCTAAAAAGATTTGACCTCTTTAAATACTGCCGGACCGCCATAAAAGTATTCTCCAACATTATCTACGATGAAACACAGATCATCCGAGAGAAAAAGAAAGAAATAAAACATATTTATGACAATTTATCTAAGGAAGAACGGATGGCCATTGAAACTGTATGTCCGATGAACATCAACTCATTATTTCGTCCTGCGGATAAGTGGTGGAGGGTAGTATTATTGGAGAGAACCAATATTACACAAGTGTAAAAACCAATTGAGGATTGTTAATACATATTTAAAAAACTGGAGGGAGACCCAAACAGTATTGTTTGAAAAAAAATTTGGACACGACCAAATTACAGGCCATGGTTAACAGCCAATGGATTGACATAAAGACTTTGAGTGTTTGGTGACGACTTCTCCCCGGTGCCCAATATTTATACTTTACCCGAAAATCATAAAACAGTGCTATATATATATATAATATATAATCATAATATATCATATATATATATATATACACAAGCTCCTTTCCAAGCAAAACGTTGCTTGTTGATGTACATACTGCACGTTGAATATATAAAGAACTCTTGGCATTGAGACCTGTGTGCCGTATTATATACTTACTGGATTATTGGAAGAGCCGATACAGTGAGTCTTCCTTATACTGCATGTTGGGTCTCTATAACAAATATATATATTTTCTTTCGTTCTCCTCCTTCGCTTTCTCCTCTTCTTGTTCTCTTCTAGTTGGTCCGTTGCTTTTCTCAGTACCTGTTATTTACGCGGGTGTGCTTCTGACTTAGAAATGTCTTTCGTCAGTCAGAAATATGAAATAATCATAGATATAATGAATAGAAAATATGATATATATGGAGATATAATAGTAAGAGAAGGGCCGATAAATCAGAAGATAGATGACAATATAGATATAACTAGAGTCAGGAGACGATATGAATATCACGTACTCCCTTCACCTACTCAGTACTGCCCTCTTCACCTTAACTTCTATGCTGGCTGGCCCTTCTATTACCTGCTTGGACCCCCTACCCCACTCTCTCTCCCTCCTCCGACCCACCCTCCTCACCTCCCGACTCCTTCATTTACCAGCTCGGCTCTATTTGGACTGGGGAAGGTTAACAGCCTTTTTTTGTTTTGCAATTGCTAGGGTTCCAGTAGCTTGGCTCCTAGAGTTCTGAAGTGTGGAATGTGGCTGCAAGCAATTCTGGAAGGACTACTTACTATGACCATAACGGTCCCCAACTGTTAACCCTTCCTTGCCTCACTGAGGCGTAAACATTATCTGTTTTATCTTGTATTTATTGCAATGTTGGAATGGCACCCAGGCACACACAGGTCACAGGTTTAAATCCCCAACTTTCTTTTAATTTTTTGTTTTCGATTCTTCATAAAAAGATAAAGGTTTCTACATGTAGTGTTGCACATATTATTTACTGGTTCTGCTGTTGGGTAAGGAGGATAGCTCTGCTTTTAGTAAACACGAGATTGCAGCGGTTCAATTCCCCAGACTTGTTTTAGTTTTTGCTGAAATGTTAATATTTTGTTTTTCATCTGTGCTAGCTAAGAAATACACTCGCAAAGATTACTTTGCAAAGTATTTTTTTTTGTTTTGGACAAAACAATCCCTGTTTCTTTGTTAGGGAGAATGATGATTATGTGCTGTTATGATGTCTGCCGCCTTCTAGAAGCAAAGCTTGCACCTTCACATGTTCTGTAATGCTCAACAGATCAAAACAAGGAAGTTACTGGGTTTCACGCCCTAGGTGGAATTTGGAAATGACCCATAGTACCAGCAGCCACAGCAAAGGGAGTGGTGACATACAGCTGTTGTTAATTTTTGTGAATTTTCCTCTGTCTATTGGGTCACTGTTTGTTTGTTCCTTTTATGTGTGGAAGGGCACATGATTTTTACCACAAATCCAAAATAAATGTTGTTGGAACTCCTTTAGGATAAATAGATTTTCTGTAGATTGGCTTACAAAGGAGCATGTGATGTCCATTATGAGCACTGGAAAGTCTTTAAAATCTGATTTGTTTTGATAACCAGAAGATCAACATGAAATGAAAAAATTTACCCTTAAATTGCCGCAAGTATACCTTTATCCCTGTTGTGTGCCAGAAGAGAATTTTTCAGGATTTTCCCTCAATCAGTTAGAACTTTTTACGAGTTACCCCCCCCAGTAAATCAGAAATGTTATCCATTTTTTTTTAAAGATATTGTGTACTTTTTTTGTTTTTTTGTTGTTTAATAGTTTTTTATTGAAAAAAGAATGGTTTTACATAATATCATTTGATGTATATTTTTACAGGGTTTTCCCCCCCCTCTTGTTTACATTGGTTAATTAGTTAGCTAGCGTTTAGTACATTTCCTTTTGGTTAGTTTGTGGCTGGAGAGGGGGATAGAGAGAGAAAAAAAAGGAAGGGAGGTTGTGGTTATTAACCCTTCCTGCCACAGATCGTATATTCACGATCTGTGCAGAGAATGCTTTAAGACTGCCACAGATCGTGAATATACGATCTGTGGCTTCCCCTTTTAAAAACGGAAAAAACACCGCGCGCTAGGGGGGGCCAACCGGGCAGCATTCAGCTGCCCCCCTATCCCCCTCGACCCCCCTCGGTTGTGTCCCAAATCCAGGGGGGGATCGGGAGTTATCATACCTTTTCTTCGCCGTGACCGCAACAGGGAGATTCTGGTCCCATTTGGATGAAGAGAGGAAGCAGAAAGGGAGACCCCGGTGACGTCACGGCTTCCTCCTTCACCGGGTCTCCCCTTGAGTGGTTAGGAGACGCCCCTGATGTGGTCTAGTTGAGGGTACTGCAGCTTGATCTCACAATTTGATCATGCTGCATTACCTAGTATAGAACAAGCTTTCAAGCGACAGCTTTACTATACATTTTGTGAATGGAACTCAAAGTTCCATTCACAAATAGGATTTTTTCTAAGTCTTTGCTACTTAGCGAAGACTAGAAAAAAAAATGGGACAGAGATCAATATTGGGTGATCACTCTGATCACCAAATTATGATCTTTGCCAATGAATGAAAATCACTTCCTGGAAAATGATTTCCGGGAAGTGATTTTTCCGATCGATTTCGAATTGAAAACGGGCATTTATGCCCTGTATTCAAGTCGGTTCATTCCTAAGATGATCTGATGATTATCTTTGGGAAGGATCGGGGAAAAAAAGGGGAAATACACACAAAAAAATTCTAAAGTGATACACACACCCTTTTTTTTTTTTTTACCTAAAACTATAAATTAGAAAAAAAAGTTGTCTTCTCCAAGCTCCCCAATGTCCCAGTGATATCGGTAAAGTAAACGCGGATATTATTTGTTCGATTTCAAGGAAAACTAAGCCTATATTTATATAAGGAATTTTACAGAGGTACCAAATACAAGACCGTATTGAATTTTTAGTCAGTAAAGTGTGCAAAACGTGTGTGACTCTCCATCTAACCGACTTCACTAAAATCCCACTAAAAGGGAGAGTGTGTGTGTGGGGGGTGGGTTGTGGCGTTTTAAAAATTTTTTCTTGTAATCTGCACTTCTAAATGCGTCCCATTTGAGCTAGTTGGTGGCCTCGTCCTGTTGCACCACGCAAATGGCACACCGTTTGATCAGGACATGTGGGAGATTGCTATTTAGTGGGTTTTTTTTGCTTGTCAAGTGGGTTTAGGTAGGATTTCAACCCTTGATCATCTCATTTTATTTTTCACAAAATCTCGTAAAAACCAGAGTTCTTTGATCGCTGGGTCTGGAATTTTCATGCATGTATGAACATGCGACCGTAACGTAGCTGAGGTGTGTAGATTCCAAAAATATATAGTTTTGTGGAGGAAATTTCCATGTTTCGGGACTGTTTCCTTAGAAAAGTTTAGGCTGTTCAAATTACAGAGCACTTTGATTTTTTCTTGTAATTGCATTTGTGCATGCTTCCCATTTGAGCTAGTTGGTGGCACGTCTCTGTGTCATCAACGCATAGTGGCATACCGTTTGATTCAGACATGTGGAAGATTGCTATTTAGTGGGTTTTTTTGCTTGTCAATGGGTTAGGTAGGATTTCAATCCTTGAATCATCTCTTTTTATTTTTCACAAAACCTCGTAAAAAACAGGAGTTCTTTGGATCGCTGGGTCTGGAATCTTCATGTATGCATGAAAGCATGGAACCGTAACGTAGCTAGAGGTGTGTAGATTCCAAAAATTATAGTTTGTGGGGGGAATCTCCATGTTTTGGGACTGTTTCCTATAAAAAGGGTAGGCTGTTCAATTACAGAGCACTTAGATTTTTTTCTGTATTGCATTTGTGCATGCTCCCATTTGAGCTAGTTGGTGCCAACGTCTCTGTGTGCACCACGCATATGGCATATACCGTTTGATTCAGAACATGTGGGAGATTGATATTTGTGGGGGGGTTTATTTGCGGGGGGGCATTTCAAGTTTTGGGGCTGTTTGAAATTACAGAGCACTTTGATATTTTTCTTGTAATTACACTGGTGCATGCGTCCCATTTAAGCTAGTGGTGGCCACGTCCCTGTGTGCATCCACGCAATGGCATACCGTTTGATTCAGGGCATTTGGAAGATTGTAATTGACAAGTTTTTTTTACATGACATGGAAATTTGCCATGTTTTTACTTTGAATTGTATTTTTTAAATTTTTCCTAAAATCTGGTAAGAAAGCGAAATTGTACACAAAACTGCACCCACACCATTGGTGGTATGCATAAAAGAATCACACCATTGTGTACTGAAGGTGTGTAGAGTCCAAGAATATATAGTTTTGGGGGTATTCTAATATAGAGGGGTGTTTAGTCTACAAATCTGAAAAGTTGCTGTAATTGGGCCACTGTTTCATTGGCTCACTTTGTGGCTAGTTGATTCCACGTCGCGTGTGTAACCAAACATAGGGCATACCGTTTGATCAGAACATTTGGGAGATTGATATTTGGTAACTTTTTTTTACATTCTTGGTTTTGGCATGATTTCTACCTTTGAGAGTGTTTTTTTTTTTTATTTTTTTAGAAAATCTGCTAAAGCTGTAGACTTCTACGAAGAACTGCGCCCACACCATTGATGGTACGAATGAACAAACTACACAGAATTTCGTCGATAAGGTGTGTGGATTCGAGAATTATGGTGTGGGGGTTGTTTTGTGGGGAAAAATTGCAGACTGTTCAAATTCAGATTTGACTGAATATTTTTGCTGTTTCTGAGCCCTTGTGCATTGTTTTCACTTTGTGTCTTTTGGCTTCCACGTCCACGTGTGTAACACCACATATGGCATACCGTTTGATTCAGGACATTTGGGAGATTGATTTAGTAGCTTTTTTTTACATTCCTTGGGGTTTTGGCATGATTCTATTCTACTTTGAAGTTGTTTTTGTTCATTTTTTCAGACAATGCGAATTTCTACGAAGAACTGCACTGCCCACACCATTGATTGTATGAATGAACAAACTACAGCGTTACGTAGCTGTAGGTAGGTAAGATTTTGAGAATATATAGTTTTGCGGGGGTATTTCCAAGTTAGAGGGTGTTCAGTTTTGGAAAATCTGGGAAAATGCTGTTTATTGGCTCACTGCGCATTGTTTTACATTTTGACTAGTCGCTTCCACGTCAGTGTGTGTAACCACACATATGGCACACCGTTTGATTCAGGACATTTAGAAGATTGATATTTGGTAAGTTTTTTTTACATTACTGGGGTTTTGGTGTGATTTTGTATTGAAATGTATTTTTCTCTATTTTTCCAGAAAATTGTGTAGAAATGCGAAAATTCTACGAGAAACTGCGCCCACACCATTGATTGTATGAATGAACAAACTACAAGCGTTACGTATCGATGTATGTAATTCTGAGAATATATAGTTTTGCGGGGGGTATTTCCAGTTAGAGGGGTGTTCAGTTTGGAAAATCTGGGAATATCTGTTATTGGCTCACTGCGCATTGTTTTTACATTTTGACTAGTCGCTTCCACGTCAGTGTGTGTAACCACACATATGGCACACCGTTTGATTCAGACATTTGGAGATTGATATTTGTAAGTTTTTTTTACATTACATGGGGTTTTGGTGTGATTTTGTAACTTTGAAATGTATTTTTCTCTATTTTTTCCAGAAAATTGTGTAGAAATGCGAAATTCTACGAAAACTGCGCCCACACCATTGATGGTATGAATAACGAACTACAGTGCTACATAGCTGAAGGTGTTAGATTTCAGGAATATATAGTTTGTGGGGGGTATTTCTGAGTTATCAGGGTGTTTTGTGGAAAAACTGCAGACTGTCCAAATTCGGAGTTGCTAAATATTTTCGCTGTTTCTGACCATCATGCATTGTCTCACTTGGTGGCTTTTCGCTTCCACTCCGCGTGTGTACCACACATATGGCATACCGTTTGATTCAGGACATTTGGGAGATTGATATTTAGTAACTTTTTTTTAGATTCACATGAGGTTGTGTGCATGATTTTTACCTTTTGAAGTTGTTTTTTGTTCATTTTTTCAGACAAATTCGAACTTCTACAAAGAACTGCGCGCCCCAACCATTGATGATATGAATGAACAAACTACAAGCGTTACATAGCTGAGAGTGTGTAGATTCACGAATATAGTTTTTGTGGGGTTATTTCTAAGTTACGGGGTGTTTTGTGGAAAAAACTGCAGACTGTCCAAATTCGAAGTTGGCTAATATTTTCGCTGTTTCTGAGCCATCGTGCATTGTCTCACTTTGTGGCTTTTCGCTTCCACGTCCGCGTGTGTAACCACACATATGGCATACCTTTTGATTCAGGACATTTGGAGATTGATATTTGGTACCTTTTTTACATTCCATGGGGTTTTGGCATGATTTCGACCTTTTTGAACGTTGTTTGATGTTCTATTTTTTTTAAAATCTGGTAAAAGTGCAACTTCTACGAAGAACTGCGCCCACACCATTGATGATATGAATGAAGAACTACAGCTTTACATAGCTGAAGGTGTGTAGATTTCAGGAATATATAGTTGTGGGGGGGGTATTTTGAGTTGGGGGGGTGTTTTTGGAAACTGCAGACTGTTCAAATACAAAACTGGCTAAATTTTTTTTTGCTGCTAGTGACATTTGGCACTGGTCACGCTCTGGGTTAGTTGGTAGCCATGTCTCTGGGTACACCCATGAATGTGGCATACCGTTTTTATTCGGGAGGGGTTAGGCTTTCATATTTGAGATGCGTTTGAACTTTCCTCCACATTTTTAGCTGAAATTCGCATTTGATTTTGTCTCTGATTTTACAGTTGAGGAAAAAAAGGAAAATGTGAGAAAGTACCTTACAATTTGACGAAGAGCTGCGTCCGGGTATCTGCATTTTGATCGAAACTACCTCACTCGTAAAATCCTGCGAGTGTTTGTTTCTAAAATATCTCACTTGGGGGGATTATTTAGATAATTTGGTAGATATTCTATGTAAACTGTCAGTAGTGGTTCCACATTTTAATTTGGTTGTAATATTCTAGGAGGGTGCAGTTTTAGTTTGGGGGGGTCTCCTGTACAGGAAAAGTGGGGTACCTACATATATCTGGTAACGTGTTACTCTCTGGAGTATCAGAGCTTTTAGAAACAGTAAGATTTTTGTGTGTAACCTTAAGATAACTATAAGTAAAAATGGGAAAAATCCATGAAAATTTGCAAATTTTTCATTTTTTTTACATATTTTACCCATAATTCCAGTAAAATTTCCAGAAAAGTTACAAAATTTTGCTACCATGTTAAAGTACACTTTGTGCTGAAAAAAACAATGTATAATATTCCTGATTTACTGCAAGGTTTCCTACTGTAAAATTAGTCTAAAGCGATTAAGGACAAAATCCTGAAAATTCTTCTAGCAGTTAACGCAAAAAAAAAATGAAAATCTCCTGGCAGTGAAAGGGTTAAAGATATTTTGGATGCATTATCAAAGTATACTTGTTTTTGTTAAATTGTGATGTCCATGAGCGTGATCCAGGGTTCCCACATGGAGTAGAATTTAATCAGCTTATCTCCAATTGAGTGGCAGAGGTGTTCATTCCTTTATATCCACCATGTTCTGCTCAAGATTTGGTCAATGTTTGGTGTGGGACCCTTCCAGTTCTGGGCCAATGTACTGTGTGCAGCTGCACACGTTTGTTGTAGAAAGTAGTTTTGTCTGGGTAGTATTTGTTTGTGGGGTTGAACGTTCGTGGGGTTGAACAGTGCAATCCAGGGGGTTAGCTTTATCGGTGTTCTCAATTGAGTTGTCAGCCAGTTTAGGCAATTCTCCCAGAATTTCTGGATATCTGGGCAGGACAACCAACAATGAATGAGGTCAGCGTTTTCTCCGTAGCATCTATAACAGCTGGGGGGGGGTATGATTTAGACATTTTGTGTAGTACTTGGTGATATATACCATCCATGTCATATTTGGTAAGATTTTTATCTTACCAGTATATAAATTGAGCATTTGTATGTCTTTATAAATAACTGATAAATGAACAAACGAGGCAGCACACCAATCTTATCAAAGGCTTATATTAGTTTACATCAAAACGGTCACACAAACTGTTCACATTTTATACCCTTTCTCAGGAAGTGATCTCATCAATCCTGGCTAGTTGTAATATATAAACATAATAAGTACATACTGCAATCACAAAAACAAATATAAGTTATAGTCCTTATTCAGGCCATTCAGAAACAGGGAGCCCAGCTTCTTAATCCACCATGTCTCCCTGCACTTAAGCCTGTGTTCTCTATTCCCTTGGAACTTTAGAGGGACTCCTTCCAGTACTATGAACTCTATATCCCTCCCTGTATGCCCCTTATCCACAAAATGCTTTGCCAGAGGCAAATGTATCAACTTTTGTGTCACAGAAGAATTATGTTGGTATATTCGTGATTTAACCTTCTGTGTGGTCTCCCCCACACGTACAGACAATCGCATAATCTACAAACCGGGAATCACATGTATATTTCCCCTTTATTTGTATATGTTCCCCTGTTCCAAGGTGTTCAAATACATCACCCCTTAACACCAAGTTGCAGTATGTACAATTATGGCAGGGTTGCATTCCCGGCTTGCCACTCCCTAACCAAGTCACATGTTTCTCACCTTGTTTCGTTTTTGTACGTGACCAGTGGACGTGACCATCCTCCCAATTGTTTCATTTTTTCGATAAGACATTAACGGAGGCATATCAAATTCCTTCACATGGGGATACCATTGTTTTAAAATATTTCAATATTTCCCCAAAATATGACCTATTTTTGGACTCAAGTGAGTAAATTGGGACACAAACGCTATTCTGGGCTTTCTTTTCTTTTTTTGTCCTAGAATTTTCTCTTACACCATTATTAACCCTATCTTTAACTCTTTCCAATATATGTCTCGGGTATCACCGTTGTTTAAATTTCTTAACCATTTCCCCCATTTGTTTTTCCTTTTCCATGCCTTCACTAACTAGGCGATCAACTCTAGTTAATTGACTGACTGGTATGGAACTTTTTACATGTCTGGGGTGATATCTATTAAAATGCAAAGTTTGGTTGCGATCAACTATCCCGTATGTAAGATGGCTTCTTATGTGTCAGTGGCCCCAGGACCTTATCCAACATAGTTGCCAAAGGTGTAAATACACACTCTACCCCCGATACTATCAGCCGCCCACGTGGCTCTACTGGGTTTTTATGAATTTTGGGCAACGTATACAGTTGTGGGGTCCTGGGGTCACTGACCTCTAAAGCCCTATATAAATCTTCTGAGATAACCCCTTTCCTCCAGTATTTCTCAAGATGAGTCTTAATAGAATTTTTGATCTTAATAATCGGATCACCTGCCAATTTAGAATAAACCTCCTCATCAGACAATTGTGATAACATTTCTTGATTGTAATAAGTAGTATCCAGAATCACTATCGCCCCGCCTTTGTCTGATGGTTTGATAGTGATTTCTGGATTTTGTGCCAACCTCTTCAATGCCCTCTTTTCTTCTTTAGTGATATTACTATACTTATTTTTACATATACCCTCACCATGGCTTTCTAATAATTCCTTAATTTACCTTTGTATACTTTAAATATATGTTTCAACAAGAGGATTAGTTTACTTTTAACCTTTAAAGAAAACATATGTGCATGAAGACATGTTTCTGACAATATCACATTATCAACAGTGGGTTGTTCTGCAAAAAATACTTTTAATCTTATGGCTCGAAAAAAATATATATAAATATCTGATTCCATTGCTCCTCCATTGCCGTTCCTAGTTTATGTTCCCTGTTGATCATGTTTTTTGTTTTCTTTGGTTTTGTGGAGAACCAGAGGATGTTGTATAGATTGAATATCAGTTTAGAGCCTCTCAGTTTCCTTGGACATGTTTGTTGATAGGAGAGGGCCCTAGAGGAGGGTTCATTTTGTTGGAGATTGTTGACGAAGTGTGTCATTTGATAATCTTGAGACCATTGTCCTGGTTGTAGTTTTAGTTTGGCGTCTTGCCATGTTAGGAGTCCTGAGGTAGTGTTATGTATGTCGCCTATTTTGTTAACTCCTCTGGAGCTCCAATAGTGTTTGAATGAGTTGTGCATTCCTGGTAGAAATAGTGAATTATACATAAGTGGGGTGTATATAGAGTTGGAGTGCTTTATGGTTCTGTCCCATATTTGGGGTTGGTTATGGGAGTTGATGTTTGTCGTAGTGTTTGTGGGATCCATAGGAGGCTGTGTGTGGTTAGGGGGAATGTTTCAATGTTGTCCAGTTGGATCCATCTTGCTGAGTGGGGGTCTGTAGACCAGCTCAGTGTTTGCTAATTCTTGCAGCTTTACAGTAGTGTTCTAGATTAGGTAGGCCCAATCCTCCCAGATGATGTGATCTGGAAAGTGTTGTTTTGTTGATCATGAGTTTTTTTTTATTTTGCCAAACTAATTTGGTATTTCTCTTTGTAGTTCTTTTAGTTGGTGTTTGGCAGGTGTGATGGGTAGGGAGCGAAATAAATAGAGTATCTTTTTGGTAATAATGTCATTTGTACTGCTGCTATACGGGCCATGATAGTTTGTAAGGTGTCCAATTTCTAAGCATGCTTTTGAGTGTGGAGAACATAGGGGGGTAATTTTGGTCATATACTGTTTCTAATGTATTGCTCAATTGTATCCCTAGGTATTTGAATGATTTGTGGGCCATTTTGAATTTGAATGTCGCTTCTAGTTGTGATTTGGTTGTTTGAGATAGTTGTATAGGGTATGCAATTGTCTTTTGGGTGTTAACTTTAAAGCTTGAAAGTTCTCCGAAGAGGTCTAATTGTTGGTATACATTTGGTATAGATATATGGGGTTGGGTAATGGATAATGGTGTCATCAGCAAATAGTGCTATTTTGGCCTCATGGTTTCCTATTTGGATTCCTTTAATGTCGGGGGATTGTCTGATTTGCTCTGCAAGTGGCTCAATGCAGAGGGCAAAAATCAGGGGGGATAGCCCTGTCTGGTTCCATTGTGTATAGTTTGTCTGGGAAGAAACCCATGTTTGCTACTTGTGCTGTTGGGGATTGGTATAGCGCCTGTATTGCTTTTTTGGAAGGGTCCATTGATGTTGAATTTGTCAGTGTAACAACATGTAGGGCCAGGCCACTCTGTTGAAGGCCTTTTCAACATCTAGTGAGAGGAAGATTGATGGTATGTTTTTTGTGTTGCGAGTGGAGTGTAGGGTCAATGATCTTCTTCCTGTTTGGTCGGGCTGTATTACATTTGGGAGGAATTTGTTGAGTCTGTTAGCTAGTACTTTGGCGAAGATTTTTACGTCTGTATTTATGAGTGAGATTGGGCGGTAGTTTTGGCATTGTGTACTGTCCCTGTCTGTTTTTGGTATGTCTACTATGTGTGTTGATAGCATGTCTGGGGTGAAAGAGTCTTTTCCTGTCATTATGTTGTTAAATAGTCGTGTTAGATGTGGGGATAGTTCATTATGGAATAGTTTTTAGTAGGCAATTGTGTAACTGTCTGGTCCTGGGGATTTATGTGTTAGGAATGATTTAATAGCTGTTAGTATTTCTTCAGGACAAATGTTAACAAATGTTAATTTTAAAGAGAGAATGTGTCCTGATAGGATTAAGAATCCCTATAGCATCTTTTTGTGTATAAGTATTGCTACACCCTTTTTTTCCCCCCAGCTGAGGCAATAGTACATTGGTGTATATTTTTGCCCCAGTATTTAGGCTCGCTATTCCTTTTGAAATGGGTTCGGCATGAAGATTAGGTTTTTTTTGTAGTTTTGTAAATAATTGAAGGGCCAGTTCCCGTTTATTGGGACATTCAGGCCATAACATTGTGGGATTGTATCACTAAGTTCATGTGCCATTGGGGTAGGTTAAAGGGTGGCTTGTGTTGTCTGGCATCCCCATGGAGTATTTTTCCTGTTTATTTTCCTTTCCAATATTTTTCTCTGGCAAAATGAAGGAGAAGAAAGGTGGAGAGAGAGCAGAACAGAAAAAAAAAAGATGGGGTAGAGTGCGTCTACGATAGCATGACACTTTGCCTGATTGTTTTTGATCTACTTGAGTATTTATAAGTTTTTCTGATATTTATAGATGTGGATTTCCCAGGGATAAATCCTGTTTGATCTGGATGGATTATGGCTGTGATAATTCGTTTCAACCTATTGGCTAGGATTTTAGCTAGTACTTTATAGTCTAGGTTCAAGAGTGAGATGTGTCGGTATGAGGTATGTGGGTTTTTTTCTGGGTTTTAGAATAAGGGTAACATAAGTTTCAAGTAAGAAGGGTAGGATTAGCTCTGCATACTTCTACTGGAATTCCATCTGGTCCTGGTGTTTTGTTTGTTGCCATTTCACTCACAGCTGTTTGGATCTCTTCTATAGTGCCTATATATCTGCCTCAAGAAGTAGGGCATTTGCTGGAGAGATTTTGGTAAAGATTGTATCTAGGTATTTACTTATTATGGACTGGTCAGATGTCGATTGTGTTTGATATATGGTAGTATAGTATTTTGTCAGACATGATTGGATATCTTCTGTGTTCGTTATGAGGCCTTTGTATGGGTCTGTTAGTTGCAGTATCATGTTTTGATCTGATGGGCTGTGTACTAGTCTTGCCAACAATTTTGCTGACTGGTGCCCGTGTTCAAAGTATTTTTGTTTGTTGAAAAATAGCTTTCTAGAGTTTTTCAGTGAGGAGTTTCATATAGAGATTCTGCCATTTGCCATGTGTTTTTTGTTTGTGAGGTGGGGGAGTGCATATAGGAAGCCTCGGCTTCCTGTAGTGATTGAGTTAGCTTGCTTTCTTCTTGTTTTGGCATTGTGCTTAATGTGAGAAATTGCAGATGTCCTCTGAGGACTGCTTTAAGGGCATCCCATTAAGTGTTGAGGGGTACTGTGTCATGGTCTTGATTGTTATATGTAGGTTGATGTGTTCGGGTATTGGATCTGGTTTGGGGAATATGGTCAGTCAGAAAGGATGGAAATTCCAGGGTCTTCGGAATTGGGTTTGTTTAGTGATTTGTAGGGTGATGAGGATAGGGGAGTGGTCAGATATGTTTCTTGGTAGGTGGGCAATATTGCGTAGGCAAAGATTGGTGTATCTGTTGACAAAAATATAATCTATTCTGGAGAGTGAGTCATGGGTTTTAAAGTGACAGGTGTATTCTTTTATGTGAGGGAATTTAAATCTCCAGGCATCCACCCATCTCAGTTCCGTAATTATTTTGTTCATTGGGGTAGAGTGTAGGGAAGAATTGCAGCCTCCTCAGAGCAATACAGCTGCGGATATTTACCTTCAGATGCCTGTATGCATTACAGAGGGTGGCTGTCACAGAGGGGGGCATGTCATAAAAGGGGGGGAAAAACAGAGGGGGGGCTGTCACATAAAATTGTTAAAACCAAGTTCTCCTAGCCTTCTTACATAAAGCTGTGTGGCTGAACCTTATCTTTCCCAAACCCGGGGACCAATCAAGAGCCCAAGGGCTCACACCTCAACGTATAGCGCATCAGATAACCTGACACCTCCAGGGCCCACTCTTTACAGTGACCACCACCCAAACCCACAGTTAACCACAGTTAGACATGTAAAGGGTATCTTCCACTGATGAAAAAACTTTTTTTCTTTTATATGAAAGTACACCTTCCCCCAACAATTTTACACCCCAAAAAATCACCTCTGTTCCCTTCAGTTCTGCCATTTTTTTTTCTGGGGGGTGGAGGGGGGGGGGCTGCTTACTGTGATGGGCAGTCATGTCATCATGTGCATCTCACATGCATATTCATGATTTCTGCCACGGCCACTTGACCCCAGTGATGCCAGATGTACACAAAGCCTTTCTACCATGGAGAGACACAGGAGGGAGGTTATAAGGTTCAGCCACACAGCTTTATGTAAGAAGGCTAGGAGAACTTGGTTTAACAATTTTATGTGACAGCCCCCCCCTCTGTTTTCCCCCCCTTTTATTGACATGCCCCCCTCTTGTGACAGCACCCTCTGTAATGCATACAGGCATCTAAGGTAAATATCCGCAGCTGTATTGCTCTGAGGAGGCTGCAATTCTTCCCTACACTCTACCCCAATGAACAAAATAATTACGGAACTGAGATGGGTGGATGCCTGGAGATTAAATTCCCTCACATAAAAAATACACCTGTCACTTTAAAAACCCATGACCACTCTCCAGAATAGATTATATTTTGTCAACAGATACACCAATCTTTGCCTACGCAATATTGCCACTACCAAGAAAACATATCTGACCACTCCCCTACCTCATCACCCTACAAATCACTAAACAAACCAATTCCGAAGACCTGGAATTTCATCCTGTTCTGACTGACCATATTCCCCAACCAGATCCAATACCAACACATCAACCTACATATACAATCAAGACCCATGACACAGTACCCTCAACACTTAATGGGATGCCTTAAAGCAGTCCTCAGAGGACATCTGCAATTTCTCACATTAAGCACAATGCCAAAACAAGAAGAATCAAGCTAACTCAATCATACAGGAAGCCGACTTCCTATATGCACTCCCCCACCTCACAACAAAAACACATGGCAAATGGCAGAATCTCTATATGAAACTCCTCACTGACAAAACTCTAGAAAGCTATTTTTCCAACAACAAAATACTTTGAACACGGCACCAGTCAGCAAAATTGTTGGCAAGACTAGTACCAGCCCATCCATCAACATGATACTGCAACTAACAGACCCATACAAAGGCCTCATAACGAACACAGAAGATATCCATCATGTCTGACAAATTCTATACTACCATATTCAAACACAATCGACATCTGACCAGTCCATAATAAGTAAATACATGTACAATCTTTACCAAAAGTCTCTCCAGCAAATGCCTACTTTGAGGCATATATAGGCACTATAGAAAGGATCCCACAAAAACAGCGTGAGTGAAATGGGCAACAAACAAAACACCAGGACCCAATGGAATTCCGTAGAAGTATGCAGACGTAATCCTACCCTTCTTACTTGAAACTTATGTTACCCTTATTCTAAAACCAGAAAAAAAACCCACATACCTCATACCGACACTCTCACTCTTGAACATAGACTATAAAGTACTAGCTAAAATCCTAGCCAATAGGTTGAACGAATTACACGCCATAATCATCCAATCAAACAGGATTTATCCCTGGAAATCCACATCTATAAATATCAGAAAAACTTATAATACTCAAGTAGATCACAACAACTCAGGCAAAGTGTCATGCTATCGCTAGACGCACTCTACCCTATCTTTTTTTTTTCTGTTCTGCTCTCTCTTCCACCTTTCTCTCTCCTTCATTTTGGCCAAGAAAAATATGGAAAGGAGAAATAACAGAGAAAATACCCATGGGGATGCCAGACAACACAAGCCACCCTTTAACCTACCCTAATGGCACATGAACTTATGATAACACTCCCACAATGTTATGGCCTGAATGTCCCAATAAACGGGAACTGGCCCTTCAATTATTTACAAAAACTAACAAAAAAAACCTATCTTCATGCAAGAAACCCATTTCAAAACGGAATAGCGAGCCTAAATACGGGGCAAAATACACCATGTACTATGCCTCAGCTGGGGGGAAAAAAAGGGTGTAGCAATGACTTATACACAAAAAGATGCTATATAGGGATTCTTAATCCTATAGGACACATTCTCTCTTTAAAATTAACATTGTTACCATTTGTCCTGAAGAAATACTAACACTATTAATCTTCCTAACACATAAATCCCCAAGGCCAGACAGTTACACAATTGCCTAACTAAAAACTATTCCATAATGAACTATCCCCACATCTAACACGGACTATTACACATAATTGACAGAAAAGACTCTTTCACCCCCAGACATGCTATCAACACACATAGTAGACATACCAAAAACAGACAGGGACAGTACACAATGCCAAAATAACCTACCGCCCAATCTCACTCATAATACAGACGTAAAAATCTTCGCCAAACTAGCTAACAGACTCAACAAATTCCTCCCCAATGTAATACACCCGACCAAACAGGAAGAGATCATGACCCTACCACCTCGCAAACAAAAAACATAACACCATCAATCTTCCTCTCACAGATGTTGAAAAGGCCTTCAACAGAGTGGCCTGGCCCTACATGTTTGTACACTTGACAATTCAACATCAATGGACCCTTCCAAAAGCAATACAGGCGCTAATAACCAATCCCCAACAGCACAAGTAGCAAACATGGGTTTCTACTCCCAGACAATACTATACACAATGGAACCAGACCGGGCTATCCCCCTGATTTTTCCCTCTGCATTGAGCCACTTGCAGACAAATCAGACAATCCCCCGACATTAAAGGAATCCAAATAGGAACCATGAGGCCAAAATAGCACTATTTGCTGATGAACCCCATTATACCACCATTACCCAACCCCATATATCTATACCAAATGTATACCAACAATTAGACCTCTTCGGAGAACTTTCAACTTAAAGTTAACCACCCAAAGACAATTGCATACCCTATACAACTATCTCAAACAACCAAATCCACAACTAGAAGCGACATTCAAATCAAAATGGCCCACAAATCATTCAAATCCTAGGGATAACAATTGAGCAATACATTAGAAACAGTATATGAACCAAATTACCCCCCTTGTCTCCACACTCAAAAGCATGCTTGAAATTGGACCCTTACAAACTATCAGGCCCGTATAGCAGCAGTACAAATGACATTATTACCAAAAAGATACTCTATTTATTCGCTCCCTACCATCACACCTGCCAAACACCACTAAGAACTACAAAGAGAATACAATAGTTTGGCAAAAATAAAAAAAAACTCATGATCAACAAAACAACCTTTCCCCAGATCACATCATCTGGGAGGATGGCCTACCTAATCTAGAACACTACTGTAAAGCTGCAAGAATTACAACACTGAGCTGGTCACAACACCCCACTCAGCAAGATGGATCCAACTGGACACATTGAAACATTCCCCTAACCACACACAGCCTCCTATGTGAATCCCACAAACACTACGACAAACATCAACTCCCATAACCAACCCCAAATATGGGACAGAACCATAAGCACTCCAACTCTATTACACCCCCTTATGTATAATTCACTATTTCTACCAGGAATGCACACTCATTCAAACACTATTGGAGCTCCAGAGGAGTTAACAAAATAGGCGACCATACATAACATCTACCTCAGACTCCTAACATGGCAAGACGCCAAACTAAAACTACAACCAGGACAATGGTCTCAAGATATCAAATGACACACTTCGTCAAACAATCTCCAACAAATGAACCTCCTCTAGGGCCCTCTTAGTCAACAAAACATGTCCAAGGAAACTGAGAGGCTCGTAAACTGATATTCAATCTATACAACATCCTCGGTTCTCCACAAAACCAAAGAAAACAAAAAAACATGATCAACAGGGACATAAACTAGGAACGGCAATGGAGGACAATTGAGCAGATATTTTATATATATTTTTTTCGAGCCATAAGATTAAAAAGTTTTTTTTGCAGAACAACCCACTGTGAAAATGTGATATGTCAGAAACATGTCTTCAGGCACATAGGTTTTCTTTAAAGGTTAAAAGTAAACTAATCCTCTTGTGAAAACATATATTTAAGTATCAAAGGTAATTTAAGGAATTATTAGCAAAGCCATGGTGAGGGTTATGTAAAAATAAGTATAGTAATATCACTAAAGAAGAAAAGGGCATTGAAGAGGTTGGCACACAAATCCAGAAATCACTATCAACCATCAGACAAAGGCGGGGCGATAGTGATTCTGGATCTACTTATTACAAATCAAGAAATGTTATCACAATTGTCGGATGAGGAGGTTTATTCTAAATTGGCAGTGATCCGATATTAAGATGCAAAAATTCTATTAAGACTCATCTTGAGAAATACTGGAGGAAAGGGGTTATCTCAGAAGATTTATATAGGGCTTTGAGGTCAGTGACCCCAGGACCCCACAACTGTATACGTTGCCCAAAATTCATAAAAACCCGTAGAGCCCACGTGGCGGCTGAAGTATCGGGGGTAAGTGTGTATTTACACCTTTGGCAACTATGTTGGATAAGGTCCTGGGGCCACTGACACATAAGAAGCCATCTTACATACGGGATAGTTGTCGCAACCAAACTTTGCATTGTAATAGATATCACCCCAACATGTAAAAAGTTCCATACCAGTCAGTCAATTAACTAGAGTTGATCGCCTAGTTAGTGAAGGCATGGAAAAGAAAAACAAATGGGGGAAATGGTTAAGAATTTAAACAACGGTGATACCGAGACAATATATTGGAAAGAGTTAAAGATAGGGTTAATAATGGTGTAAGAGAAAATTCTAGGACAAAAAAGAAAAGAAAGCCCGAATAGCGTTTGTGTCCCAATTTACTCACTTGTCCAAAATAGGTCATATTTTGGGGAAATATGAAATATTTTTAAAACAACTGGTATCCCCATGTGAAGGAATTTGATATGCCTCCGTTAATGTCTTATCGAAAAAATGAAACAATTGGGAGGATGGTCACGTCCACTGGTCACGTACAAAAACAAACAAGGTGAGAAACATGTGACTTGGTTGGGAGTGGCACAGCCGGGATGCACCCTGCATATGTACATACTGCAACTTGGGGTGAGGGGTGATGTATTTGACACACCTGGAACAGGGGAACATATACAAATAAAGGGGAAATAACATGTGATTCCCGTTTGTAGATTAATGCGAATTGTCTGTAGTGTGGGGGAGACCACACAGAAGGTTAAATCACGAAATACCAACAAATATCTTCTGTGACACAAAAGTTGATACATTTGCCTCTGGCAAAGCATTTTGTGGATAGGGCATACAGGGAGGGATATAGAGTTCATAGTAACTGGAAGAGTCCCTCTAAGGTTCCAAGGGAATAGAGAACACAGGCTTAAGTGCAGAGACATGGTGGATAAGAGCTGGGCTCCCTGTTTCTGAATGGCCTGAATAAGGCCTATAACTTATATTTGTTTTTGTGATTGCAGTATGTACTTATTATGTTATATTAACAACTAGCCAGGATGATGTATCACTTCCTGAGAAAGGGTATAAATGTGAAACAGTTTGTGTGACCGTTTTTGATGTTAAACTAATATAAGCCTTGATAAGATTGGTGTGCTCTCGTTTGTCATTTACAGTTATTTATAAAGACATACAAATGCTCAATTAATATACTGGTAAGAATAAAATCGTTACCAAATATGACATGGATGGTATATATCACCAAGTACTACACAAAATGTCTAAATCATACCCCCCCCCACTGTATAGATGCTACGGAGAAAAACGTCTGACTCATTCATTGTTGGTTGTCCTGCCCAGATATCAGAAATTCTGGGAGAATTGCCTAAACTGGTGACAACTCAATTGAGAACACCGATAAAGCTAACCCCTGGATTGCACTGTTCAACCCCACGAACGTTCAACCCCACAAACAAATCTACCCAGACAAAACTACTTTCTACAACAAACGTGTGCAGCTGCACACAGTACATTGGCCAGAACTGGAAGGTCCCACACCAAACATTGACCAAATCTTGAGCAGAACATGTGTGGATATAAAGGAATGAACAACCTCTGCCACTCAATTGGATAAGCTGATTAATTCTACTCCATTGGGAACCCGGATCACGCTCATGGACATCACAATTTAACAAAACAAGTATACTTTGATAATGCCCACAAAATATCTTTAAACCCCTTTCACTACATGCCAGAGATTTTCATTTTTTTTTTGCGTTAAACTGCCAGAAGAATTTTCAGGATTTGTCCTTAATCGCTTTAGACTAATTTTTCCAGTAGGAAACCTTGCAGTAAATCAGGAATATTATACATTGTTTTTTCAGCACAAGTGTACTTTAACATGGTGTAACAAAATTTGTAACTTTTCTGGAAATTTATACTGGAATTAGGGTAAAATATGTACAAAAAAAAAAGGAAAATTTTGCAAATTTTCATGGATTTTTCCCATTTTTACTTAGAGTTATCTTAAGGTTACACACAAAAATCTTACTGTTCTAAAGCTCTGATACTCCGCGTACACGTACAGATATATGTAGGTGACCCGACCTTTTCCTGTACAGGAGACCCCCCCAAACTAAACTGCACCTCCTAGAATATTACAACCAAATTAAAATGTGTACCACTCCTGACAGTTTACATAGAATATCTACCAAATTATCTAAAATATCCCCCAAGTAGATATTTTTAGAAACTACAAACACTCGCAGGATTTACGAGTGAGGTTAGTTTCGATCAAAAACAGATACCGGACGCAGCTCTTCGTCAAATGGTAAGTTACTTTCTCACATTTTTCCTTTTTTCCTCAACTGTAAAATCAGAGACAAAATCAAATGCGAATTTCAGCTAAAACGTGGAGGAAATTCAAACGCATCTCAAATAGAAAGCCTAACCCCTCCCGAATAAACGGTATGCCACATTCATGGGTGTACCCAGAGACATGGCTACCACTAACCCAGAGCGTGACCATGCCAAATGTCACTAGCAGCAAAAAAAATTTAGCCATTTTTGTATTTGAACAGTCTGCAGTTTTCCACAAAACACCCCCCAACTCAAATTACCACCCCCCACAACTATATATTCCTGAATCTACACACCTTCAGCTATGTAACTCTGTAGTTCTTCATTCATATCATCATGGTGTGGGCGCAGTTCTTCGTAGAAGTTTGCACTTTTACCGATTTTTTAAAAAAATGAACATCAAACAACGTTCAAAAAGGTCGAAATCATGCCAAACCCATGGAATGTAAAAAAGGTACCAAATATCAATCTCCCATGTCCTGAATCAAG
The DNA here is from genome assembly GCA_019447015.1 of Hymenochirus boettgeri. Lineage (NCBI taxonomy): Eukaryota > Metazoa > Chordata > Amphibia > Anura > Pipidae > Hymenochirus > Hymenochirus boettgeri. Next base: position 96,748,339 of record CM033473.1, on the reverse strand, counting down.
GTATGCATATGTGTGGTTACACACGCGGACGTGGAAGCGAAAAGCCACAAAAGTGAGACACAGCACGATGGCTCAGAAACAGCGAAAATATTGCCCAACTCCGAATTTGGACAGTCTGCAGTTTTTTCCACAAAACACCCCGTAACTAGAAATAACCCCCACAAAACTATATTCGTGAATCTACACACCTCAGCTATGTAACGCTGTAGTTTGTTCATTCATATCATCAATGGTGGTGGGCGCAGTTTCTTTTGTAAGTTCGAATTTGTCTGAAAAAATGAACAAAAAACAACTTCAAAAGGTAAAAATCATGCACAACCTCATGAGAATCTAAAAAAAGTTACTAACTAAATTCAATCTCCCAATGTCCTAATCAAACGGTATGCCATATGTGTGGTTACACACGCGGACGTGGAAGCGAAAGCCACAAGTGAGACAATGCATATGGCTCGAAACAGCGAAAATATTTAGCCACTCCGAATTTGGACAGTCTGCAGTTTTTTCCACAAAACACCCTGATAACTCAGAATACCCCCCACAAAACTATATATTCCTGAATCTAACACCTTCAGCTATGTAGCACTGTAGTTGTTCATTCATACCATCAATGGTGTGGGCGCAGTTCTTCGTAGAATTTTCGCATTTCTACACATTTTTCTGGAAAATAGAGAAAAAATACATTTCAAAGTTACAAAATCACACCAAAACCCCATGTAATGTAAAAAAACTTACCAATATCAATCTCCTAAATGTCTGAATCAAACGGGTGTGCCATATGTGTGGTTACACACACTGACGTGGAACGACTATCAAAATGTAAAACAATGCGCAGTTGAGCCAATACACATTTCCCAGATTTTCCAAACTGAACACCCCTCTAACTTGGAAATACCCCCGCAAACTATATATTCTCAGAATCTACATAACCTTCAGCTACGTAACGCTGTAGTTTGTTCATCATACAATCATGGTGTTGGGCGCAGTTCTTCTCGTAGAATTTCGATTTCTACACAATTTTCTGGAAAATAGAGAAAATACATTTCAAAGTTACAAAATCACACAAAACCCCAGTTAATGTAAAAAAAACTTACCAAATATCAATCTCTAAATGTCTGAATCAAACGGTGTGGCATATGTGTGGTTACACACACTGACGGTGGAAGCACTAGCAAAATGTAAACAAATGCGCAGTGAGCCAATAACAGCATTTTCCCAGATATTTTCCAAACTGAACACCCTCTAACTTGGAAATACCCCCGCACTATATATTCTCAAAATCTTCATACCTACAGCTACGTACGCTGTAGTTTGTTTCATTCATCAATCAAGGTGTGGGCCGACAGTTCTTCGTAGAAATTCGCATTGTCTGAAAAAATGAACAAAAAACACTTCAAAAGATAGAAATCATGCCAAAACCCAAGGAATGTAAAAAAAGCTACTAAATCAATCTCCCAAATGTCTGAATCAACGGTATGCCATATGTGGTGTTACACACGTGGACGTGGAAGCAAAAGAAAACACAAAGTGAAAACAATGCAACAATGGCTCAGAAACAGAAAAATATTCAGTCAAATCTGAATTTGAACAGTCTGCAATTTTTCCCCACAAAACAACCCCCCAACCATATATTCCTCGAAATCCAACACACCTTATCGCTACGAAATTCTGTAGTTTGTTCATTCGTACCATCAATGGTGTGGGCGCAGTTCTTCGTAGAAGTTCACGCTTTAGCAGATTTTCTAAAAAATTAAAAAAAAAAAAAAAACACTCTCAAGGTAGAAATCATGCCAAACCCCAAGTATGTAAAAAAAGTTACCAAATATCAATCTCCCATGTTCTATCAACGGTATGCCCTATGTATGGTTACACACGCAGACGTGGAAATCAACTAGCCACAAAGTGAGCCAATGAACAGTGGCCCAATTACAGCAACTTTTCAGATTTTGTCATCTAAACACCCTCTATATTAGAATACCCCCAAAAACTATATATCTTGGACTCTACACACCTTCAGTCTACACAATGGTGTGATTCTTTTATGCATACCACCAATGGTGTGGGTGCTAGTTTTGTGTACAATTTCGCTTTCTTACCAGATTTTAGGGAAAAATTTATAAAATACATTCAAAGTTAAAAATCATGGCAACTTTCCTGTCATGTAAAAAAAACTTGTCAATTATCAATCTTCCAATGCCCTGAATCCAACGGTTGCCATATGCGGGATGCACCACAGGGACGTGGCCACCAACTAGCTTAAATGACGCATGCACCAGTGTAATTACAAGAAAATATCAAGTGCTCGTAATTTCAAAACAGCCCCAAAACTTGAAATGCCCCCCGCAAATAAACCCCCCCACTAACATATCAATCTCCCCATGTTCTGAATCAAACGGTATATGCCATATGCGTGTATGCACACAGAGCGTGGCACCAACTAGCTCAAATGGGACGCATGCACAAAAAACAAAATCATTACAAGAAAAATCTAAGTGCTCTGTAATTTGAAACAGCCTACCCTTTTTCTAAGGAAACAGTCCCAAACATGGAGATTCCCCCCACAAACAATATATTTTTGGGAATCTACACACCTTCATAGCTACGTTACGGTTCCATGCTTCATGCTACATGAAGAATCCAGACCCAGCGATCCAAAGAACTCCGTGTTTTTACGAGGTTTGTGAAAAATAAAATGAGATGATTCAAGGATTGAAATCCTACCTCAAAACCCACTTGACAAGCAAAAAAACCCACTAAATAGCAATCTTCCACATGTCTGAATCAAACGGTATGCCATACGTGGATGCACACAGAGACGTGGCCACCAACTAGCTCAAATGGGACGCAGCACAATGCAATTACAAGAAAAAATCAAAGTGCTCTGTATTTGAACAGCCTACCTTTTTCTAAGGAAACAGTCCCGAAACATGAAATTTCCTCCACAACATTATTTTGGAATCTAACAACCTTCAGCTACGTTACGGTGCCATGCTTTCATACATGCATGAAATTCCAGACCCAGCGATCCAAAACTCTGTGTTTTTACGAGATTTGTGAAAAATAAAATGAGATGAATCAAGGGTTGAAATCCTACCTAAACCCACTTGACAAGCAAAAAACCCACTAAATAGCAATCTCCCCATGTCCTGAATCAAACGGTGTGCCCATTTGCGTGGGTGCAAAACAGAGACGAGGCCACCAACTAGCTCAAATGGGACGCATTTAGAAGTGCAGTTACAAGAAAAAATTTTTAAAACGCCACAACCCACCCCCCACACACACACTCTCCCCCTTTTAGTGGTATTTTAGTGAAGTCGGTTAGTATGGAGAGTCAACACGTTTTGCACACTTTACTGATCTAAAAATTCAATACGGTCTTTATTGGTACCTCTGTCAAAATTCCTTATAAAATATAGGCTTAGTTTCCTTGAAATCGAACAAATAAGTATCCGCGTTTGACTTTACCGATATCACTGGGGACCTGGGGAGCTTGGAGAAACAACTTTTTTTTCTAATTTATAGTTTTAGGTAAAAAAAAAAAAAGGGTGTGTGTATCCCTTTAAGAATTTTTTTGTGTGTATTTCCCTTTTTTTTCCTTCCCGATCATTCCCAAAGATATCATCAGATCATCTTAGGGAATGAGTACCGAACTTGGAATACGGGCTAAATGCCGTTTTCCATTCGAAAACGATCGGAAAAATCACTTCCCGGAAATCATTTCCAGGAAGTGATTTTCATTCATTGGCAAAGATCAAATTTGGTGATCAGAAGTGATCCCAAATATTGATCTCTGTCCCCATTTTTTTTTCTAAGTCTTCGCTAAGTAGCAAAGACTTAAGAAAAAATCCTATTTGTGAATGGAACTTGAGTTCATTCACAAAATGTATAGTAAAGCTGTCAGCTTGAAGCTTGTTCTATACTAGGTACTGCAGCTGATCAAATTGAGATCAAGCTGCAGTACCTCACTAGACCACATCAGGGCATCTCCTACCACTCAAGGGAGACCCGGTGAAGGAGGAAGCCCGTGACGTCACCGGGGTCTCCCTTTCTGCTTCCTCCATCTTCATCCACATGGGACCGAAGCTCCTGTTGCGGTCACGGCAGAAAAGGTATGATAACTCCCGATCCCCCCCTGATTTGGGACACACCGAGGGGGGTCGAGGGGGATAGGGGGGCAGCTGAATGCTGCCCACCTTCCCCCGGGGTCCCTAGCGCGCGGTTTTTTCCGTTTTTAAAGGGGAAGCCACAGATCGTATATTCACGATCTGTGGCAGTTTAAAGCATTCTCTGCACAGATCGTGAATATACGATCTGTGGCAGGGAAAGGGTTAAATAACCACAACCTCCCTTCCTTTTTTTTCTCTCTCTATCCCTCTCCCAGCCACAACTAACAAAAGGAAATGTACTAAACGCTAGCTAACTAATTAACCAATGTAAACAAGAGGGGGGGGAAAACACCCTGTAAAAATATACATCAAATGATATATGTAAAACCATTCTCATTTTTCAATAAAAAACTATTAAACAACACAAAACAAAAAAAAAGTACACATATGCTTAAAAAAAACAATGTATAACATTCCTGATTTACTGGGGGGTAACTACTGTAAAAAGTCTAACTGATTGAGGGCAAATCCTGAAAAATTCCTTCTGGCACAACAGTTGGATAAAGGTATACTCTGCTGGCAATTTAAGGGTTAATTTTTCATTTCATGTTGATCTTCTCTGGTATCCAAACAAATCAGATTTTAAAGACTTTCCAGTGCTCATAATGGACATCACATGCCCTTTGTAAGCCAATCTACAGAAATCTATTTATCTATAAGGAGTTCCAACAAAATTTATTTTGGATTTGTTGGTAAAAACATGTGCCCTTCCACACATAAAAGGAAACAAACAACACAGGACCCAATAGACAGAGCAAATTCACAAAATACAACAAGCTGTATGTCACACACTCCCTTTGCTGTGGCTGCTGGGTACTATGGGTCATCTTCCATAATCCACCTAGCGGTGAAACCCAGTACACCTTCCTTGTTTTGATCTGTTGAGCATTACAGAACATGTGAAGTTGCAGCTTTGCTTCTAGAAGGCGAGACAATCATAACAGCACATAAATCATCATTCTCCCTAACAAAGAACAGGGATTGTTTTGTCCAAACAAAAATAAATACTTTGCAAAGTAATCTTTGCGGTGTATTTCTTAGCTAGCACAGATGAAAAACAAAATATTAACATTTCAGCAAAACTAAAACAAGTCTGGGGAATGAACCTGCAATCTGTGTTCTTACTAAAAGCAGAGCTATCCTCCTTACCCAACAGCAGACCAGTAAATAATATGTGCAACACTACATGTAGAACCTTTATCTTTTTTATGAAGTAATCGAAAACAAAAAATAAAAGAAAGTCTGGGGATTTAAACCTGTGACCTGTGTGTGCCTGGGTGCCATTCCAACATTGCAATAAATACAAGATAAAACAGAATAATGTTTACGCCTCAGTGAGGCAAGGAGGGTTAACAGTTGGGGACCTGTATGGTCATAAGTAGTCCTCCAGAATTGCTTGCAGCCACATTCCACCCTTCTAGAACTCTAGGAGCCAAGCTACTGGAACCCTAGCCATTGCAAACAAAAGGCTTTACACCTTCCCTCAGTCCAAATGCGAGCTGGTAAATATCAGGAGGATGGTTGGAGGCAAGACAGAGTTTCCATACAGGTAATAGATAGGCCAGCCAGCATTAAGTAATCACAAGGGTATGGTATATGAAATACTGATATTACTATACCACACACCATATATATATATCATATATATATTATCTATCTATATATATACCCATATATATACTACATATATATAGTCTATAGAGATAATATTATAGTTATATAGATATATATATATATATATATATATAGTGTATAGAAAGCACAGCACACCACCAACACAGCTGCCTGGTGCCATATAAAGGAAGACTCACTGTAATGCTCTTCCAAATACATCCAGTAGTATATATACGGCACACAGGTCTTCAATGCAAAGATTCATTTATTATTCAACGTGCCATGTACATCAACAAGCAACTTTGCTTGAGAAAGGAGCTTGTGTATATATATATATATATAGATATATTATATATGATATATATATATATATATATAGCTGTTTTATGAATTTTCGGTAAAGTATAAAGTATTGGCACCGGGGAAAAGTCGTCACCAAACACTCAAAGTCTTTATTGTCAATCCAATTGGCTGTTAACATGGCCTGTAATTTGTTGTCCAAAATTTTTTTCAAACAATACGTTGGGTCTCCCTCCAGTTTTTAAATATGTATTACAATCCTCAATTGGTTTTTAACTTGGTTGAATATTGGTTCTCTCCAATAATACTACCCTCACCACCTTATCCGCAGGACGAATAATGAGTTGTGTCATCGGACATAACAGTTTCTAATGGCCATCCGTTCTTCCTTAATAAAATTGTCATAAATATGTTATTTCTTTTCTCTTCGGATATCTGTGATTTCATCCGAGATTAATGTTGGAGAATATTTTATGGCGGCCGGAGTATTAGGTACAATCTTTTTAGAATGCTTAAAATTTTTGCCAGTAATACCAAGTTGCGTAGGAATATCCTTAGTGTATTTGAAGAAGTCTTTGAATTTTAAAGTCCGTTGAAATTTGAAGAGGTAATCTCTGTTTGAAAGGCATTAAATTTATTGGTGTGGAATAAACGACAGTCCCTATTAAGGAGTGACTCCTCCCTGCATGAGTTGAGGTGTGCTCAGATTATAGACTACTGTCTCTTTTGGGGTCTTGGGGGTTTTATGCCCTTATATCTACTCCTTCTCGTAGGTCTTTTTTGTGTCTGCATTTGCCCTTGTTGTGTAACCCCGGTGGTCAAAAACTGGGGTTCTTAAGGAAGAAGTGTTGGGGGGGATTTGTCTCCCCCTACGACGAGTCTCCAACTATCTACATATACAGTATTCCTCCTGTAGGGACGTTTATATCTCCATCTCCCATAGGTAGATGTCTTTTGGCCAGGAGCAATTATGACCCTCTTTTCTAGATAGTCTGCTTCAACCTTCTTTCTTTTATTGGCTTTAAAAGTTATCAGATCATTTCGATATTTATCTACTTGTTCGGATAATTTTTTTAGCCAGTCGTTGCTGTTATCATTTTTTTAGCACATCAAGGTGGGCCTCTTCGAACTTTTGAATCTCTAGTTGATCTTATTAAGTCTTTTCTGGACTGTTTGATGACTAGAAGTAACAAGTCACGAAACACTTATTAAGTATGCCACACCACCGTGTGGAAGAATTTCTTATCATACCGTCCATAGTTGGGGTATTCTTCACCCTGAAGGCCCCTAGGGACACCACCCGCTATATATATTATATATATACACACATACCACACCACTATACATATACACACACACACATATACATCAACACCCACACATATATACATACACCACACACACATATATACTACAACACACACACACATATATACATAACACAGCACACACACATATATACATACACACACCACAACAATATACATACACCCACACACATCACACATAATATATATATATACCACCAACACACTATCACACCACACATATATACACACACAACCACACACATTATACACACACACCACATACATACCACACACACACACACACATAATACATCATACACACACACACACACATTAAATATAACACACACACCATATACTACACACACACAACACACAACATATACACTACACACATCTATACATACACACACACACCAACACATACAACACACAATAATATATCATACACACACCCACCACATATATACTACACACACACGCACATATATATACATACATACACACAACACACATAGACCATACACCACACATATATTACTATATACATCCACACACACATAATACAACACACACACATATTATATACACACACACACACATATATACCACACACCCACATATATATATATACATAACACCCACACAAAACACATATTATACAACACACACCAACTATATACCCCCACCCACAATAATATATCTATACACCCACCCACTATATATATATATATATACACACCACCATATACACACACACATATATAATACACACCCACCCAGATATATACACACACACACATATATTATATACACACACACCATATTACCACACACATACACACACACCACACACACACACACACACCACCCACAACCATACACATTATCCACACACACACACACATACATACACACAACACACATAACTAACACACACCTACTACACACACACACACACACACACACACACACACAACACATACATACACCCAGCACCTACACACCACACACACACCTACATACATCACACATCTATATACACACACACACCACACATACACAGATATTACCCCACACACCACACACACACACATATATATACACACACCACCATCCATACACACACACCACTACATACACACACCTAACACACACACACATACCTCACACACCCCATATATACACACACACATACACCACATACATACACAAAACACACATAGATACACACACACATACCCACACACATATACACACACACACACACACACACACCACAAAATATATATATACACACAGTGCAACACACACACACACAACATATATATACACACCACCATACACACAACATATATATACACTCACCCACACACACACCACCACATAATATATATATCACACACGCCCCACACCACCCCTATATACACACACACCCCACACACACATATATACACACAACACACACACACACATATAGAACACACACACCACACATATATACACAAGACACACATATATACACACACACACACCATATACACACACACCCAACACACACACATATAGATACACACACACACACTATACACACACACACACATACACATATATATACACACACACACACATATATATACACACACACACACACATATATATACACACACACACACACACACATACACATATATACACACACACATATACACACACACACCATATACACAACACACAATATAATCACACACACACATATATATACACACACTATTAAACACACACATAAGTATATACACACACATATATACACACCATATACACACACATACATTATACACACACACAAACACACACACACAATATATACACACAACACACCACCACACATTATACACACACATAACCCACCATATCACACATACACATAAATATACACACACACATATACACACACACCACACACCATATACACACAACACATATATATACACACACACACCACACATATACAGACACACACACACACAACACACACACACACACATATATATACACACACACACACACACACACATATATATATATATATACACACACACACACATATACATACACACACACACACATACATACACACACAAACACCATACATAATTACACACCATACATACACACACATATACTCATACACACACACACATATATACACACACCACATATATATACACACACACACATACACACACACACACCATATATATACACACACACCACATACACACACACACATATATATCACCACACAATATATACCCACACACACACTATATACACACAACTACACATATACCCCACACACATATATACACATCACAGATACACACACAGCACACACACAGATAACATACACACACATATATACACACACAACACACACCTATATATATTATACACACACCATATATACATACACACACACCACACACACCCCACATACATCCACACACCACCATATACAACACACACCCATACACACACATATATACATACACACACACACATCCACACACTCCACACACACATATATACATCACACACACACTATATACATACACACACATCACAACACATATATACATAGCACACAACACACACATATTACTACACACACACACACACATATATACATACCACACACAACACACACACACACATATTACATACCCCACACACACATGACAGTACACACACAACACAGCACACACACTATAACATACCACACCACCCCACACACACACATATACATACACACACACAACACACATATCCATACAACACACACCACACATATATACAACCACACATATAATAACACACACACACACACATATATATACACACACACCCACACATATATACAACAGCACACACACACACACACCCACATATATACACACCCACACGACACCATTAGATACACACACACCACACAGATAATATACACACCCAACACACTATATCACACACACCACCCACAAATATATATACACACACCACACCCCACATATAGATACACAACACACAACACACACACACATATATATACACACACACACCAACACATATCACAACACACACACATATATATACACCACACACACATATATAACACACACACAATATATCCAAGCACACACACACACTCATATATATACATACACAACCACCTACACCACATATATATACAACACACAGCACACACACATAATATACATACACACACCACACACTATATACATACACACACACACACACACACATATATATACATACCACACACACCACCTACACAGATATAGACATACACACACCACCACCACAACACACATACACACACATATAATATAAATCCACAACACACACACCCCAATTATACATACACACACACACATACACCAACACAATACACACACACATTAATACATACACACACCACACATCATATATACCTACACACACCCACATATATACATAACACACACACAAACATATAGACATACACACACGTATATAATACATACATACACAACACCTTTCACACACACTACACAACACA